>VDFB02373157.1:0-30376 GCA_007258455.2 Sequoia sempervirens | reverse complement strand
TACTTAGCTGACCCAAATTTTTTAAAAGCTTGGGACTTGGCAAAAAACCAGTTCAAAGTTTCAATACCTATAAACTTAAAAGTCTTACTATTGACAAAAATTGTAGATTATAAATTTATTTTACAACTAAACCTTAAAAAAGTTTGCTGCTGCTATGTGGATGGTATCAAGAGGAGCCTCAGGCATAGGACTAAGTTATGTATTCGGCGAACTGACCTTTGATAGCTCACTGAACTGGCCTTTTGAAACCTCACATGTTGCTACATTTGCTTCCCATTCGGCTGCATCCCTCTCCAAATTAGTGATCTCATCAGTAGTAAACAATGGATCTACATCCTCAGTGACTGAATTCACTATGGATCAATGCTATTGAGGTCAAGTGCATGATGTGTATCTTGCCCCTTTGTCTTTTTTTATTGCAGCTAAAGGTTGCACCACACAAAGATAAGGTTATTCAAGTGCTTTTGAATTAACTTGTGCTTTTTTGTGTGAATGGCCTCAAAAGAACTCTAATTGTGCTCACAACTTGAAATGTAGAAAAAGGGATGAGGGCTCTAGGATTTTACTCGAGGGCTTTAATCACCTTTTCCTTGGATTTCATTTGGAATTGAGGTAGTGGGGGTTTGATGGATTTGGACAAGGTATAGGACTGACTTACACCCTGAAAGGTGAGTCAACCTGCCCTTGACCAAATCTGAAATGGACCTAAGGATGAAAGGCAATGATTCAACTAGTCTAATGATGCAAATACAACAAACAAAAAGTTACAAACAAATTCGAACTTCAGAAATGGACAGAGCAGGACACTATGCACTTGTGATATAAATTTGGAGCTGATTTCTGAGGACTTAGTCGCCTAGGGCGACTATGTCTTAGTAGGAGGATCTTGGATCTGATTTCACAATCCTCTGATGCCAGATCCAAGTCTTCGTTTTCTGCTTGTTGCAATATCGAATCATTGTCGAATATTGCTATAACTGAGTTTCTGTTTGTTGTCAAGGTGTAGGGTTTGATTGCAACAATGAACAATTAGCCTTCAAACTTCTTCCAATCTTCTTCAGATCTGAAACTTGCACATTCAAAGAGAGAGGAAGGGTTGTGCCATATAGGGGCTTGCCTTAGTCAAACACCGTGTTAGTGTTTCCACTTCCACAATGGCAATGTCAATGAAAGATAACCTATCCTTTTGAGGGATAGGGATGAATGTTAAAAAGGAATGATGAATCAACAATGGACTGCAACTCACCACCCTCCAATGGCTTCCTTGAAGGACTTAAGTCATAAAAATCTCCTCAAGGCTTGATTTTTGCTTGCTTGATTTGGTTGAGGACCTACAAGGGTTAGATCTCACAAACAATATGATAACATAAATATGAATAAACTCAGATACACTTTGACATGATGCTTTGATGTTGAATTGCTGCAATAAATCTTTGAAATTCTGCTCTTGACTTGCTTGATAGTGCTCTTGATAATAATTCCTCCAATAATTTCCAATTAGTTTTCGAATGGTGCAATAACTAAGTATTTATATGCAATTATTCTAATTTCCTGAAAATTAAATCTCAATAGTCGACATTGGACATTTGAAATTCAAATAATAAAATGCAGACTCTGACATGTTCAATTTTGGAGGCAAAATTGGGGGACTAAGTCGCCCTAAGCGACTATGTCCCAACCCTATTTTGTGGGACCTAAGGTGTCAAAGACAAAATATTAAATGAATGCATTTGTTTTTTGTTTGCAATTTGTTGGTAAATATTAGAATGGGCCACAAAATGCATAATTTAGGAAATTAGGTGTACAATTAGGTCCATGCACTTAAGGGGGAGCAAAACATAGTGTGAAATTGTCATGGATGACAATTTACGACGCTACACAACCAAAAGCACTGTAGGGCTGGGCTAGAATGCAAGTGACAAGCTTTTGAAGTTTAGTAGCTGTGGCACCCGAATCTTCCCACCCTAAATCTAGGACAACATTTATAATTTTGTAAGAATTTAGTAAAGTAAAAATAAATTGGAAACTGAAATTAAGCATATGTTTTTTCTACTTGGTTGCAAAGTGTTTCTCCTACAAATGCATAAAGTTGAAGAAAATGATGCCCCTCTACCCTTTCATAAATGTGTAACTCATCATGTACGAGGTCTCAAAGGTTGTCGTTGGGGATCAACCTCTCAATAGATGTGTTGAGGCCAAGCATAACCTTTGCATTTGCTTTAAATGAAAGAGAGAATAAACACTTGGGGTTCAAATAGTAAGCAATAGCATGGATATGTTGGTGGAGTTATTAGTTCCACCGTCGATCAATAATGCACCATATGAGTTCATATTTGGTTTTCTTTGACCCATACAAATGCTGAATTGCTTCTTTGGCTCTATCCATGCCCTCATGTAGGTGTTTCATGGGGATTTTATCCCCATCCACCAATTGTAGAACCTTAACCAGTGGTTTTGACACCTAAAACAAGAGAGTGAGTGAAAATAAAATTAGAAAAATGAAGTAAAAAAATATAGCAAATTAATATATCAAAATTTTACAAAAACAACTTGTAATATTGTAATTTATTTTTATTTTTTTGATAAAAGCTTACTTTGATGATTTCTTCAATTGTTTTAACAAATATATCAGAAAAAATGGTCTTCATGACCCTCTTTGCTTTAGCCTTCCTACAGTAAGGACCATAGTAACGAGACTCAGACTCGGCTCGAACTTGGTTAGGGTGACTTGACCCGTGACTAGGGACTTGGCGCAAACTCGGCAAAATGAAAAAAGTTGAAACGATCCTAGAAATTTAGAGATTTTTAAGGATTTAAAACTTGTTTCAAGCACCCTTTATTGAATAAACCTTAAAGAGACAATATCATTAAATAGAAGCAAATTTGATCACATACACAAGTATACAATGATCACATAAGTATAAAGTACACAAATTGGAGTTGAGCTGCTGAAGGAAATAGCATACTTAGATATATAAATATAGTCAAATGTATACAAAACTCATGGAATAGGAAATCCATGACATCAAATATTCCATATAAATATGAAATATCAAAAAAATAGCCACAAGTCTATGGCTTAGTGGAGCTAGCATCCTTCCTCCGAAGGCTTCTAAGGGTCCTCGATGATGTAGCAGCTGTAGCCATAGTCTTTGCCTGTGTCTCCATGCCACTCTCACCAACAACAGCTGTGTCTCCTCTTGCTCTAGCCTCCTCCTCAGCCATGGCTACAACCTCAGCCTCTCTCTTTGCTTGGTCCACCCAATCAAGGTCCTCGTCACTAAAGATTGTGTTGGCGTTTAAATTCGCACCTTTGGAATGCGTATTTGAAACGGACAGCTATGCACAGTAAAACTGCTCTTCAAATTAGGAGGGGAAGCTCCCTCTTGCTGATGGTGTTGAAAGAAAGTAAACTAAGAACTAAGTTGCCTATCTTTTTGATCAGCTTAGAGCACAAGGTTTATTAAACACAAACGCCGCAGCTGAGATTTTCTGATTTAAGAACTTGAACTGTGACTAACTTAAACTAAAGACGTTTCTAACTTCTCAAGTAATACGCAGAGCAAGAGAAACTAGAAATGAACAAGGTTGATTCTCTGACAAAATGCTTCAATAAACTCTTTTTCAACAAACATCTACACACTTCAATGTAAGCTGAAATCAAGATCATAAAAGCGGAACACAAATAATGGAAATCTGAGATGTTATATCAAGGCAAAGGAGGCTCATGATTTTATTACTCAAACTTCTGGAACAAAACTTACTTCTATCATGCCTGGAACAAGAAATTGCAGCTAAAGAGGCTTGCAATCTTGTTCTTACACAATACGAACAACAATTACAATAACTTCTTGTTGGCTAAAAGAGACTCAACAATCGGCTATCATAAAACAATTGAACACTTGAATAACAAATAGAAGGCACAATAGGCTCAACGTTTTGTTATCACTAGCATGGTTAAAACAAAGTGAACTGAAACTGAATAACAACTTGCTGCAATACAGGCTCGCAATTTGCTATCACAATAATCGTTAAAGAAAACTAATGAGCAAAGGCTCTTATTTATAGGCAAGCAGAGGAGTAGGGAACCCTAAAATCTCCTTCCTTTCACAATCTAGGGCTTGCTCAACAAGCAAGATTTATTTCTAAATCTAGAAAGAAGATAACATCTAACACCTAAGAAAGCAGAAAAAGCGGGAAACACCAACTATTACATTTATCTTCTTTCTCTTCTCAAAGAATGGATAAGAATTATTCCATGAATAGAAAGAAAGCGGGAAGAAAGCTTCTAGAAGAAATTTGCTTTAAAGCTCGATCACATCCACTAGAAAATTAGAAATTGTGTCCTGGTTCGGTGCATCTGTGCCATCAATAGCAAAACACTGCTTTTCTAAAATATCTTCACCATCTGCAACTGACCTAAGGAAATCTTCGACCTCATTGGCCGCCTTTTCAAACTTTGCTGACATCATGGAAGTGTGACTTGGCAAAGTCTTATGTTTTTCTTTTATTCACTTCAGTACAATCTTCTTGTTGTATTTGTCCTCATGCATCTCCCATATCCTCTCGCATTCGCCCTTTGAGATAGTGACACTTTTTGGCCATGGGGGAATGGAAAAACACTTCTCGATCATATCAAGCTTCAAACTCCAAATCAACCTGCTATCAACTGACTGAATCTCCCTTGTAGCCGGGTTGTAATGCTTGATGCAAGCGATTACGAACTCAATACTCTAAACTGATATAGGAATAGATGCTGCTGCGAGGAGTCCGGAGTGTCCCAGGTTTTTGATTGAAGTGTTGCCTACGCTCTCCAAAACGTGTAGATCAAACACCGGCTTGATATGATGCAAGTCTGTCTCAGCTGTTTTGATGTAATCATGATAAAGAGTTGATCCAGTCTTGAAAACATCGGGAGTGTATTCCATTTCGGAAAACTTGAAGAATGACCGTAAACTCGCCTAGGTTCGCACACAAGTTTTGAGCAACTTACTATTTTTAAGATGCTGATTTTCTTGCTCCAATGGACAAATTTTTGATTTTTTTCCTAAGATATGGGTTTTGCTCAGAATTTCGTTGTAAGACAACCCAGATCATCCATTTTTTAAAATTTTGAATTTTTCCCGAAAAAGCAGTAAACCCTAATTTCTTCAATTTTTCACGAAAAAGCCAAATTCGCTTGTTCAATATGATTAGAAATGGACCCATTGATTAGATTCAAGAAAATCGATGACTGGATCGAAAAAGCAGCCAACCCTAGAATTTGAAACTTTATTGAAAAAAGCTGTGATATGGATTTTCTTCAGAAGATTGATTTGAGAGGACCTAGATGATTGAAAACTGAATGCATTGAGGATTTCACTGACATGCAAATAAAAAGAAGCTGCTGCAACTTGATGAAGTTCTTTGAAAATTTCTTCAGAAGAATGAGGTGATAAGACCCAGATGGCTGAAAATTTGAAAACCTTGGTCTTCTCATTGAAAAATTTGATCTTCTGGATGAAAAAGCAAGGGTTTATGTTGTTGGTCTGAAAAATTTAATGAATAACCAACAAACTGAGTTCTTGAATCTTGAAAAATTTCTTCAAACTTGCTGCTCCAACTTTCTCCTTTGGATGCTACCTGCAAAAATAATGAAAATTACATTGAAGAGAGATGTTAAATAGATCTAGGGGTCGAAATTAGGTTTGCTTTCTTCGCTTCTTTATTTTCAAAACCCTAAAATCTCCTCGATCATTGAACTTGACGCCCATGCTCTATCCTCTGCAATTTTGAAACTTCTTGCAATTTTGGAAATTTTGATTAAGGCATGAGTTGGCCGCCTTTCTTATTAGGGCGCCACCAAGCAAAGCATAGCTATTTTTGATATTTTCAACTTTTCACCATTTTGACCCCCTACTTCGCCTTCGATTTCCGGCTTGTAGACTAATCTGATGGGCGAGTTGAAGGATTCATTGCGGAGCCAGACCCGTTCTGAGAAGATTGTTCTGGAGGGCTCTCTGGCTAAAAACTTCATTTCGACCTTCGAATTCATGGGAGCCTTTCTCTTCCAAGGACGCCCATTTTGTTCAAAGTTAGCCATTTTAATGATCTTCAATTTCTTCATTAACTCTTCTTCCACAGATGACCTTGTCAAATTTGGTGATCCGGGCATCGGATTGATTGACGGTTATGCTCGTTGCGAAGCTGAGAAGATCTTAAGAGGGGTTTTTGGGAGAGACTTCATCAAATAGTTGAGTTTGGGCCTTCAAAAGCTTAGGCGCCGCTGGCAAGCTGGGGCGCGCAAACTCACCAGAGTTATTAAAATAATGTTTATTTATTTATTTATTAATGCTCAATATTGTAAGATATTGTAAGATAGAGATAAGATCGTCTCTGATCTTATCTGGAGTTTCTTTTTAGAAACTTTCCAGTTTTGTAAATCTTGTAAACTATTTATTGAGCTGCCCCGCCATTGTTAATATACATCAATTAATTTTACCAATTACTTGGCAAGAATATGGTATCAGAGCGATTGCTCAACCTGAATTTTTTAATTCATATAAACTGTTTAAGATTTTTTTCTGAATTTTGAATTAAAATTCTCAAAACTTTTGAAGATTTTTCCTGAGTAAAATTTCAAATTTTTCGAATTTCGCGGCTATTCGAAAGAAAATTCGGTGGGTTATCAACCGTGGACTCTGCGGGCATTTTTCCGGAAAATCAGGCCTCCCCGGCTATCGGAATTCGTACGCTATCAGAGGTGTTTTGTGTGCACGTTTCTTCTGCCGCTGACGTGTTTTTTTCTCGTGCCACGAACTTCTTCTCCCGCCGCTGCCTGCTCGTGGTGTTGTTTTTTGTCTCATTCGCGCTCTTGTCTATGCCTCACTCGGGATTTCAACAAAGTTTTCACTGTTTAATAAACGCTTTCTCAGCCGCTGCTTTTTCAAAGGTTTTTGTCATGTCTTCACCTAGAGACGCCAGCTTTTTTTTTTCGTATCGCTCGCTTCGATTCGTGGTGCTTTCTTGCCCGTGTTTGCGCCACCTCTGGTGTTTTCCATTTGCCACGATTTTGTGTGATTTTCGAGCTGGTTCTCTGCAATTTTTTGGAGAAAATTTGGCGCCTAGGGTTCCAACGACTTCGGCCAGGGTTTTGACACGTCTTCCGAAGTCAGAAATTTTTTTCGATTACAGATTCGTGGTGGGTTTTTCGAGAGCTCAACTGGGTTGGTCTCCGAATTTTCTGGGTGCATCGTTTTCCGTGCCTCAAATTTTGTGCCATCCGTACACTGTACTTTCTGCAGTTTGTACCTGAATCTGTCCCTATTTTCTGCATTGGAATTGCGGCTCGAGTTTCGTAATCGCCTTCCGCATCTCGCTTTCGCGGCTCAAAGCGTTGGAAGATGGCCAGCCACAATTTAATGCCTGAGGCAATGAGATTTAATGGCAAAATTACAACACCTGGAAGCAGCGGATGTTAACAATTTTTGAATACCGCTGCCTTGATCAGATGATCCTCGGCAACGCTACTCGTCCTGAAGCGGCGGGTAAGGATCAGGATAAGTTTGATGAGCAGAATCGTGAAGCCGTCATGCTTATTAAGCTTTCAGTTACTGATGATCAGCTCCCTCAGATCCCACTAAGAAAATCAGCTAAGGAGATCTGGGATCACTTGAAGGATTTGCATGAAACTTCCGACAAAAGCCGTGCGTTTTTCTTGAAGAATATGCTATTTTCTATCATGATGGATGAGAAGACAACTCTGCAAGCGCACTTGAATAAAATCCAGGAGATCAGAGATCAGTTGGAGGCGATTGGTCGGAAAATGGAGGAAGACATGGTTGTGATCACCCTGAAAAGTTTACCGAAGTCCTATGAACATTTCATAGAGACCCTCAACATTACGTCCGCTAATGTTGATCTCAAGTCTCCGAATTTATGCACTATCCTGTTGCAGCAGGATCACTGGAGACAACAGCTCTAGCAAAGGAATCATCATCCTCCACGGAAAGGTGCCTTTAAAGAAAACTCACCGAAGATTATGGGAAAGGTCACCTCTCACAGCAGAAGGCTCAAGTCATTTCCACCAACCAAGAAGAAAATATACAGCAGTAATTCATCGGGCCATAAATTTACCACATCAAGAAAAGATTGTCAGGCTCGCTTACTCCGAGCAAAGAAGGTGGAGGCTTCGGGAAGCGGTAATGTCGCCGAGCACTCCTGGCAGTATGGAGTCTCGCCTTTTATGCACCGATGGCAAAAGGCCCGCAGCACCATGCCGGGTCCTCTCGCTGGTACATAGATTCTGCAAGCCATTACTTTACAGGCTGATTTGGGTTCACAAACCTTTTCCCTGCAATCGACTCCGCATCTTGAGGAGGTGAGGAATACGCTGTCGGGCATGTGCAATCGTTTCGTGTTCATTCATGAGGGACTTACATTCTCAACGGGTATTGCGTGTCTTATATCGAGCTCAATCTTCTCTCAGTCAGTCAGATCATGCGGCATTCTCCCCAGATGGATGTGGTATTCAGCTCGCATAGATGTTCGATTGTTGATCGAGAAACTCGCACAACGGTGGCCGTTGGGATAGAGGATCATGGCCTTTACAGGCTTGTGGACACTGGTGATCGAGTTGTTTCCTGGCAGCCGTAACCAGCTGTCAGCCTTGGCACTGGGCACGCACTGAACGGTACCATCTCTCCTGCCTTGCTCTCGGAGGGACTTAGAGATGGCTTCATCTGATATCTGCATCAAGATCGTGTATGCTTTGTGGTGCTTGTCAGGCTGGGAAGCAGCATCGCACACCGTTCAAGGATGGCGACTCTTGGCGGGCTTCTAAGGTACTTCAATTAGTTCATGCTGATATTTGTGGCCCTATGTCTATTTCTTCTGTAACTGGTTGCAAATACTTTCTACTTTTTGTTGATGACTATAGTAGGAAAATGTGGGTGTACTTTCTTAAACAGAAATCAGAGGTTTTTAATGTATTTCAGAAGTTTAAGGCCTTAGTTGAAAAAGAGTCCAGCTCTTGTATTATAACTTCTTGTGTCGAGCACTGGGGGAATTTCGTCAGTGCATTCTCCAACTCGTGATACTCATGGGATAAACGCCGCCAATCCACACCCTACACTCTCAAGAAACGTGGTGTTAGAGCGCACGCACCCACGATTGTTGAGATGGTTTCATTTGTTGCAAATACGAGTGTTCCTATCATGCGTTTTTGGGCGTAAGTCAATACATCGCCTATCTCCTTAATAGGTCACCCACTCATGCCGTTAAAGGGAAGACTCCTGAGGAAGTTTGGTCTGGTCGCAAACCTAGGATCAGTCATTTGAAAGTTTTCGGCTCTCTTGTGTATGTTTGGATTCCAGAGGCCAAGCGCACTAAGCTGGACTCCAAGAGCCAAAAACTCATGTTCATGGTGGTACAAAGGACAATCACAAGGTATATAGGCTGATTGATATAGACACTGATCGTCTTATCTTCAGTCGAGATGTTGTCTTTGATGAGGAACGAGGTCCATTTCACTCTTCCTCACCTGTTCAGCATTCAGAGGATCAGCCTCTACAGGGTCCTGATATGAGTGTCCGACTTCCATTAGGTTCACCTGATGGGAGGGATGACGAAGACCTAGTCTTTGATGATGCTCAACCTGAGTTTCCTCCAGATGATCATGAACATCTCCCTGCTGAACCTGTTCCAGATCCACAACCAGATCCAGCTCCTCCTGTTGCATCTGATGTTGGCACATCTACTCTCCGACCAAAATGGTGGGCTAAGACTATCAGTGATCTTCATGCTGATGAGCTCATTGAGGGTAGATCATCCAAAACAGCAACAGTGCTCACAAGGAATTTTAGCTCTCAAGGCCAACATTCAATGTTTATGAGCCTGCATATATCTGCAGGCAAAAGGACACTGAGTGGGAAAAAGGTACTGGAATCAGAATACCAGTAGTCTTCGTATAACTACACTTGTCCTTTTCAATCTTCCTTCGGGGGAAGAAGCCCATTAGGCTGCAAATGGGGTGTACAAGGTGAAGTACAAAGCTGACGGAACCCTTGACAAGTACAAAGCTCGTCTGGTTGCACGGGGGTTCTCACAGAAAGAAGGCATTGACTATGAGGAGACCTTTGCTCCTACAGCCAAAATGAGTACCATACGGCTTGTCCTTGCCTTAGCAGCCCAATTTGGTTGGAAGGCCCATCAGATGGATGTGAAGAGTGCTTTCCTCAACGGTGAGTTGAAGGAGGAAGTATACATGACGCAGCCTCCAGGTTTCAAAGTTGCTGGTCAAGAACAAAAGGTATGCAGATTGGTCAAAGCACTCTATGGCCTGAAACAGGCTCCTCGGGCTTGGTACATTAAGATTGACACGTACCTCACAGATCATGGTTTTCAGAGGAGTCCATCTGACTCGAACCTGTATGTCAAGAATACTGGTAATGAGATTCTACTTGTTGTTGTCTACGTGGATGACTTGATCACATCGCGCTCAGCACTTTGATCAATCGGTGATCAAACAGACTTGTGCAAAACTTTCTTTGACATGATGTATTTGGGCCTCCCCGGGATTATTGTTTAGGTGTTGAGGTTTGGCGACAGAGCAGCATTTTCATTCCCACCAAGTATGCTCGTAGTCTTCTCGGATAAGTTCCACCGCAGATTGCAAACCGCTTTCTACACCCATGGAAAAAGGGCTGTTGTCGCCTAAGTCCGATCTACCCGTGGTAGATGGAAACATTGTTCAGCAACTAGTAGGCGCCCTCATCTATCTTGCCGCTATTTGTAGACCCGGGATTTGAGTTTTGCAGTGAGCTACATATCATGCTTCATGACAGCCCCTAAGGCTGATCATTGGGTAGCAGCGAAGCGTGTGCTGCGTTATGTGAAGGGCACTCCTGATTTTGGACTCTTGTACACTCGGAGTCACGATCCTAAACCTGGCCCACAGATTCGACAAGGTGTTCCGCTTGATGATGAAATCAATATCCGGTATGTGTTCGCCGGGGATCCGGGCAGTACCACATGGATGAGTAAGAAGTGCCATAAAGGGCTCTCTCCTCACGTAAGGTAGCATCGGGGCGTAGCGAAGATGTGAGGTATTGGTTGGCCGATGCTTGCGTATATGCAAATATCTTCAAGCAGGTCCACTTTCGTTTCTGGATAATTAGGGGTTTCTCAAACTTGCCAAGAATTTTTTCTTCCATGAACGAACCAAGCATGTGGAAACCCATTGTCATTTCATTCAGAAGTTGGTTGAAGACGAATCAGTTCAGTTGTTGTATGTTTCGATAGAGGAGCAAATAGCAAACATGCTCACCAAGACACTTAGTCTAGATAAATTTGTCAAATTCAAGGGGCATCTTGGTGTGGTTGATAGATTGAGCATTAAGGGAGGGTATTAAAATAATGTTTATTTATTTATTTATTACTCAATATTGTAAGATATTGTAAGATAGAGATAAGACTGCTCGATCTTATCTCGAGTCTCTTTTTTAGAAACTTTCCAGCTTTTGTAAATCTTTGCAACTATTTATTGAGCCGCCCTACCATTGTTAATTACACATCAATTAATTTACCAATTACTATGTAATAAGAGTTAGATTTATTTTTTCACTTTTTCTTGTTTTCTTTTGAATTTTGAAATTTCACCCTATGTTCAACCTCTCATATATGGCGACTGCAACCTCCGATTGACGTGCTGGATATCTTGTTGGAGAGCCTGATCAACTGTGAAGAAATCGTGTTAGAGCCACATTTGCAAATTCACTTGTTTAGGCCCTTGAAAACTTGGGTGCCTCTTCTCTCCTGGGGCACCCAAACCTTCCAGACTTAGCCATTTTTATCTGATTTTCATCTTCAAGTTTGAAACCTTCATTCTCACAGAGTATTCCACTTTAATCAACTGTTGGAGATCGACAATTGAATGCTTTGACGGAGTGTGTATTGAGGGAGTCATTTAATACCGTGAGATTGAGCATATTCTCAAACCCTAAAAGCTAGATTAGGTGCCTCAAAAATCTAGGCACCCTTCTTCACCAGGGGTGCCCAAAGTCACTAGACTTAGTCAATTTTTGATAATTTTCATGTTCTTCATTCTCACTGTGGAATCTTCCCTGCTCGTACTCTCTCAACTCGGACGACCGGATGATCTGGCTGACCGCACTGCTGATTCGTTGGTGAGCTGGAAGAGAACCGAAAACTTTTGCTGGAGGCTCAAACTCTAATCAACTCTTTTTAGTGCCCTAAAAGATGGTCGCCATTTCACCGCTCTGTCAAACTTTGCCAGTTGGTACTTCAATTTTAACCTCCTCGCTCTTCGTAAGCTTGTTCACCAACTCGCTTTGTTGAATCAATGTTGAATCGACGCCTGGCAACTGATCATACCCATTAATGACCTTAGAGCTCCGGATATGCTTATGAAAAAGTAGAATAGACCTACTAGGGAAAAACTGATCTTTTGGAGATTCTGACTACACTAGCCTGATATGGAAGTATTTTGAGCCAATCAAAATCAGTTTGAACCCTAACGGACCAACTTTCTATTTTTAGAAAGTTTTGCTAGTATCGGTTTCCGAAGAAACCCAAAAAAACCCAGAAAAAGTTAATATTTTTAGGAAATTTCTAAAAATAATAGTTTTCCTAAAAAGTAGGGATGAAAAACCAAGATCTGGGTATTTTAGATTAAGCTGCTCTGAACAGACCCAGATCGTGAGATTTTGAAAATTTTGCGTTTTAATCCCTCATGCAAGACATGCACACCCAAATTTTGACCTTTTTGACTGATTTAACAAGACTTAAAAACTCATTTCTTCAAAATGTCTTAGTGTAACAAAAATTTTAATTTTGGGGTACAACATTGGCTCTGTTTGGGGACCATGGCGGATACTTACGGCATATGAGAACCATAGAATCTCTGAAGTTTGATCTTAGACCAGTGCTTTGTCCATTGGGCATTGGAGTCAGCATCATTCCCTAATCACCTATTTGCAAGACTTTCCTTAGTCACCTAAAACCGGACTTCCTAGAAATCACCTAATAGTTGGACTTCCCTACTAATCACCTAAAACAAGACTCCTAATCACCGAAAACACGACAGGACTGTTACGGAAAGGGGAAATACAACATAACGAAAACATCATGGAAAGGGGAAACACATCACGAAAAACAAGGAAAAATATTTACAAAGGTTGTTCTACGAAAACTTACTCCACCCCCGAAGGGACGAAGTGCTTCGGGTACTGCCTGCTGTGTGGTAGAGGGAGGAGACTTCCATCCAAGCGCGAGAGAATAGGAACCCTGTGGGCTCGTGAATACTGAAAGGACCTAGCCACAAGGAATCAAATTTTCCATGCATTCCCTTGGGCTCATGTCTCTTATCCCATAGGAGGACTTGATCTCCAACCTCGAAATCTTGTTGGCGAGCTTTCTTCTCAAAAATTTTCTTCACTCGCTCCTGGTGCTGAGTGATTCTATCTACTAGCTCCACCCTTTCTTCTTGAGGCTTAGTCAGGTACATAATGCGCTTCTGAATAGGATCTATGAATTCTCCATCTTCTACTGCGGTTGCTAGCTGTAAGGCGGACAACTCTAGCGTGATAGGTATCATTGCTTCTGTACCATACAAGAGGATAAAGGGTGAGGTACCAATGGCTCTCTTTGGAGTAATTCTATCAGCCCAGAGAGCAGCATAAAGTTTCTTGTGCCAAGTTCGTTGACTGGAATCAACCAACTTGCGGATAATTGTGACAATGTTCTTGCTCGATGACGCAGCTTGTCCATTACCTTGCGGGTAATAATCTGATGAATGAGATAGTGTAATGCTGTGGTGAAAACAAAACTCCATTAGTTCCTCGGATGAGAAACACGTTGCATTATCTGTCACGATTTTGCGAGGCACCCCGAATCGCGTGACAATGTTTTCCTTCAAGAACTCACACACGACGTCAGACGTAACTCGCTTGGTGGGAATGGCCTCAACCCATTTAGTGAAATAATCAGTGGCTGTAAGGACAAAAATATGCCCCTTACTGGATCGTGGGTTGATAGGACCAATAAAATCTAAACCCCATTGTTGAAATGGAGTATCTATAACAACTGGCCTGAGAGGAGCGGCTGCTAACTTCGCCTTGCCAAAAAACTGCTGACACAACTGACATTTATGCACCCACTCATATGCATTGCGGAACATGGTCGGCCAAAAGAACTGTGCCCGCAAGATTTTAAAAGCTGTCACCTTCGAAGAAAAGTGACCACCGCATGCTTGATTGTGGAAGGCTTCCAACAAGCGCCGTTGTTGATCTTTGGTAACACACAACAAAAATGTTCTGTCAAGCCCCCGCTTGTACAAAACATTGTTGATGATCACATAATTCTGTGCTTTCAGCTTTAGCGTTCTTTTTTGTTGCTTGTTCAGGTGATTTGGGCAATCACCATATGTCAGGTAATACCATATCTCAGTAAACCATTCTCCTGAAGATTCGATTAGTAAGACCATTGGAAGATCTTCCTTAACTTCAGGTTCAATCTCAGGTATACCTTTGGCTTGAAGCTTCTTATCTCCATCTTCTGCTATCAACTGACAAAAACCTCTCTCGCGGACGAGTTTGGTTGGCTTGATCTTCAAGTCATACTCTTGCACTTTTGCGACCTAGTTTCCTCTCTTGGAGCCCATCTCCTGTTGAGTTAGCACGCTTTTTATTGCTGGATCTGTGACATATACAATGGTGTGAGTATTCAAGATATAAAATCTGAAATTCTTTACAGCTCAAACCACTGCATATGTATTCTTTTCAATCTGAGAGTATCTTGATTTGCTGTCCTTGAAACTACAGCTCATGAAAGCTATTGGAGATTCAGTTTCTTCATTTAACTTTTGTGTCAGAATGGCAGACAGAGTATACTCTGATGCATAACAATAAAGGATAAACTCCTTTTCAAAATCAGGATGGACTAGTACTGGAGCTCGACTAATGGCTTCTTTTATTGCTGCAAACGCCCTCTTGCCTTCTTCCATCCATTTGAAAACTATCTTCTCCTTCATCATAGCAGATATATCTTTAGTCAACTCAGAAAAATCCGGTACAAATCTTTGTATGAAATTCACTTTACCAAAGAAAGAGTGTACCCCTGTTCTGCTTGTTGGAAGAGACAAACTTCTGATAACCTCAACCCGGCTCGGGTCAATTCGAGTTCCCTCCTTGGAGACGATGTGGCCAAGCAACTTGCCTTTCGTCACCGCAAAGATAGACTTTTTGGGATTTAACGATATTTTGTGGTATCTGCATCTCTCGAAGACCTTCCCTAGATGTGAAAAATGATCACCTCGTTTCTTCGAGAAAACAGTGAGGTCGTCTAGATAGACAACTATTACTTTATTTCTCAAGTCTCCAAATGCCAAATCCATGGCTCTTTGAAATGTAGCACCGACATTGATGAGGCCGAAGGGCATTCTCTCATATGCAAATGTACCCCATGGGGTTGTGAATGCCGTCTTGAATTGATCTTCTTCAGCTACTGCAATTTGATTATAACTAGAAAAACCATCTAATAAGGACAGCATCTTTGAATCGGTAACCGTCTGTAAGGTGTGTTCCATGATCGACAAAGGATAATTATCCTTGAGCGATGATTGATTTAAGTTCCTGAAATCCAAGCAAATTCTGATTTCTCCGTTCTTCTTGCGCACAGGAACTATATTCGACACCCAGGTGGAATGATGAATCGGAAAGATGATCTTTGCATTCAACATCTTCTGGATTTCCGCGTAGATGGTATCTTGAATCCGCGGATTGTAGTGTATTTGCTTTTGCCTGAAGGGCTTCGCTTCAGGTTGAAGAGGAATTGTGTGAGACAATTCTCTTGGTGTAAAAACTTTCAAATCTTCATATGACCAGGCGAAGACATCTCGGTATTGCTTGAACAATGAGATGAATCTCTCACTTTCCTCTGCTGTACAACATGTACCCAGATTAACAAGTCTAGGCTTGTCAATTGTACCAATATTGATTTGTTGATACTCGGCAGAGGTTCTTTCGCTTGAGTTTCTCTGATCTTGTATGTATTTGTCGTGCCTGTCAAAAATATTCTCCAAGGAAACCAAGCCCTTGGGAATTTTATTTCCTTTCAACTTGATTATGCTGGTATCTGGCTCTTCTGGACTTTCTTTGTCTTCAACAATCTTTGGCGCATCGGAGACTTCCGTTACTGCTTCTTTATGAGCAAATGAACTGCCCTCAAAGAACAATTCTTTGAAATTATCTCCCATAATAAGAAACTCCTTGATGTGATCATCGTCGTTAAAGACTTGCCAATTATCACAGTTGTTAGGTACAGCTGGCTTGTATATTAACTCAATGGCAAATGCATTCTGACGGAAGTCGGAATGTGGCATGAAAAGTGAAGCTGACATCGCAAGGGCATTTGCTTTGCTATTTTCTAGACGTGGAATGTACTTGATATTAAAAGCTTCGAACCAATCTATTGCATTCCACAACCTATTTCTACAGTGTCGGAGACGATCTGCTTTCACTTTGAGTTGATCTCTGATTTGTTTCACAACGAGCTCCTTATCTCCTTCGACCTTAAGATGCTTGATACCCATGTCCTTTGCATTTTTGAGACCTAGTAAAAGCGCCTCATATTCCGCTGTGTTGTTTGTACATTCAGACTGTGGATCAACCTCCTCTAGCCTGGTTGGGGTGGAGTCGTGGTAAAAAATCTTCTTGTATCTGAGGCGAAGGTTGTAATGAACATACACCAAATCATTCATCCTCTCCACTGATAGTCTATTGCGCTTCTTGGAGTGTATGTGCTCAAACATGCTCTCACAACCAGATGAACTGCATGGTTGGCTCAATATACGAATGGCAAATTTTTGAAGGTTTAGTGCATCGGACCCAAACATATTCCACCAACTATCTGAAATGAGAAAAAGAAATAAAATCAATCTCATTTCCAACTTTAATTTTCAAGTTTCAAGTTTCAAGTTCAACATTTAATAATATTTTATAATATAAAAAGATGAAAATTATGCCCTTAAATATATTTTTACTTGTCCTACTCTCTTTGCACAAATGATGTGCAAAGTGTTAGTTTTATGATCAGATTTAATGCACAGAAAATGAATTTAAAATCAGACACAATAACATAGCAGATACCCTGGGAAAACCCTCCTCTTGAGGGAGAAAAACCCAACAACAAATATATCTCTTATATATATGAGCAATGGCAACAAGTCTCTTTACAATGAGGCCACACACAAGGCCAATAATCAGCATCAGCAATGGCTGTAACACAAACTTGTAGTCTGATCTTCAATTCGCACTTGAATAAACTCACAATCTGCTCCTATGTGAATTTGCACTATTCTTCTTGAAGAGCTCGCTCTTAATGGAGAAGTAGTTCGAACTTGCTTGATTGCCATATGAGAGAAAGTGACCTTCTATATATACATGTTGCTTAGAGGGGTCACACCTTTTCAAGGACAAGGTCGGTCACCATTACAAATAATAAATAATAATTACAAAGGAGGTCGGCCATCTTAGAGATATGTTGCCATTAAATAATCACAAATAAATAAGGAAGTATGAAGCCCGAAGCTGTAGTAACATCGACACAAAGAAGTCTCCTTGTGCCTTAGTAAAGGCATCTATCTCATGCACTATCTGTGTAGTAATAGCAAGCAACATCCACTCTATCATCGAGTAGAGCCCACTAAGAATCTCTCTATCTACATGTAGATCACGGCTGAATTGGATGGCCGGATTTAGGAAACATGCAGCTGCATGGATGGGCCTATGAAGTTGGTGGTGCCATCTTTGATCAATGATCTCCCGAATGGGATGATACTTCTCCTCAACTCCACCATAGATGGATCTAATGGCCTCTTTGGCCCTATCCATGCCCTCATAAATGTAGCCCATTATGGGCTTCTCCCCATTAGCAACTCATAGGAGAACTACCAAGGGCTCGACAAACTGCAAAGTGCAATCATTGTGAAACATTAACTTAAGTAAGTGTGAAGTTGTGAACGAAAATAAACAAATAAAAGTAAAATATGAATAAAAATTAAAAGTAAAACATAATGATGAATTAAATTTTTTTACAATCTCCTCTGTTGGTGTCCAAAACCTTGGCTCATAAAAAATGCAATCAGCCACAACAATCTCTGTAGTGCTTGTAGCATAGGATGAGGAAGACCACTCCTCACCAACAAACATGTGCCTTAAAGCTGCCCTTGACCGAAACAAGGATTGCAATGTGATAAGATTTGTTGCAAACCTAGTGATGCCAGGACGAGCCAACTCCCTCAACCCCATGTATAGACTCATAAGGTTAAGCACCCATGTGTGATTGTATACAAATTTGCAAATGTTTTTTGTCGAATCCACACATGTTTTGATCCATGGGAGTTTTCCAAGATCCTCTAATATGAGGTCAATGAAATGGGCAACACAAGGAGTCCAAAATATAGTAGGGTGCCTCTCCATCAATAATCTACGAACAGCAACATAATTTGCTGCATTATTTGTCACCACTTGAACTACATTCTCTTCTCCCACCTCAGCTATCACCTCCTCTATAACCTCACAAAGGTATGTGGCATTTTTGATTTGGGCGGAAGCATCAATGGATTTGATGAAGACGGTGTCACCTGAAAAAATAAGCAAAAGTTAAAACCAATTATTCAATAATTTAAAAAACATAAATCAGCCATATTAAAATTATTAATCACTAAATCAAATTCAAATTTCAAATTATTCAATGCATTGAGAGAAGTACAATTACCTCAAGAGGAAACTAGAAAATTCAGTAGCGTCCTATTTCTCCTATCGGTCCAACCATCAGTCATGATGGTGCAACCTGACCTCCTCCACTGCAAGCGCTGCTCCTCTAATTGTGCTTTTACATCTGCCACATTTTGAGTCAAAAGTGGGCCCTTTAATTCATCTTCAATAGAGGCTTTGAACCCCGCCCCACATATTGTTATGGCATCAACCATGTTTTTCCAAAAAGGAGACCTAAAACATGTATAAATAAATTAATAAGTTACTTAGAGAAGTATTGTAAATGTAAAATGAAAAGTTTTAAGTTTTTAACTTTAAATTTGAATTCGATAATGAGATACATCTAGATTCTAAAATTTAAATATAAATTTTAAAACAATTAAACGAAAAAGAATTACCTGGCTACATGGAAGGGAATGGTGCAATAGTACTAGAAGTCTGCAATTGTTTTCTTTGTTGCATCATGTACGTCCTTGTTCCAACCCATGCTCTCAAGCGACAGTTGGGAATCAGGAGTAGTGCGTGGTACAAAAATATGAGTCCACCCTAGATTTACGAACTCTAGGGCCAATGCTAACACTCCCACTACCACTAGCAGTAGTAGCGCCAACAACACTAGGAGTAGTACTAGTAGTAGTAGTACGCATAGCTAGTGTGGTAGTAGAAGCACTAGCACTAGGACGGTATGGAGGCATGGAAGAAGCATCTCCAACAACACCAAGTCCCTATTGCTGTCCAACTCTCACCAACTCCTCCCTCTGCCTTTTTTTCATTTCTTTTTGTAATTCGAATGTTTCTAATTGCACCTGCACTTCACGAACAGCCTTAGGAGGTGCTAGTGTGCAGCCCACTGCATCATGGACAGGTATGTGGGCAATATGATATTTCAATCTGTTTATTCCTCCATGATATATTGTTTTGCAATATTTACATTTTGCCTCTCCTTTTTTCATTCTGCGAAATATTTCAGCATGCTTCCAAGCAGGGTCTTTTTTGCCTGGGGTTTGACTTTGAGACATTGTGAAAATATTGTTTGATTTGCAAATGAAAGTGGCTGCAATAACAAATAGGGTTTCTAAAATTATTTAAGTTGCAAGTAGGGTTTGTAAAAAAAAAATGCAAACTCAAAAAAACAATGATTTTACAAATTACAATGAATCTTTTGTTTAAAAAACACAAAAAAATCAATTAAAATCAAACTTACCTCTTAAATCTAGCTTGGAATGCAATGCAAACTCCTCCCAATTGCTGGTAATGAGCTCTCAATGCACCTCCTTGCTGGTATGAAGCTTCCCAAATGATTTAACAGCCTGGATTTGTCTTTAACAGTTTGCTAGTTGCCCTACAATGATCTCTTCTTTTTCTTCACAACTCTCTCTTCTCCTCCTATTTTGCCAAATGAATGAAATGAGGTTGCTTTTAGGGATAGGGAGATAATATAAGTAAAAAAAAAATATTAAAAAACTTTTAGTTATGATTTTTTTGGCCTTTTTGGCCTTGGTTGCGCCGGCCGCGTCCAGGGTTTGGGACTCTCCTGGACGTGGTGCGTCCGGCGACTCTGGCCAGGACGCGGGCAGACTCGGCCGCATCCGCGTCCGGGCTTCTAGGACGTGGCCAAGGGTGCTCAGCTCGAGACTCGCTGAGTCCAGGCGAGTCCGGGTGAGTCCCGTTTCACTGGTAAGGACTCTCTAACTACCTTTCGCTCACAAACATGAGCTTAAAATTGGGCAATGTAGTTGCTAGAATCTACAAGGTGAGAAAATTAGTGGCAAAGTGTGTAACTCCTATACATAGAGGCTCCTTGCTATTAGTGTAGTCTTTAATGGGTTGGCACAAGGGCTCCAAACCAATATAGGGTGCTTCAATTCTAGCAGTCTACTAGCTGCCACATATGCAGATGTATTATTCAACACTTTTTGGATAGCGTTATCCACTTCCACCTCCATCACCATCTCATCCAACAAGTCACACAAGTTCTTGAAATTTTCTACTTCATTGGAGGCATTAACTGATTTCTAAAAGACCAATTGTCCTCCTGAAACCACTAAACATTTAATGAGTGTCCTAGTCCTAGCATTTGGCCACCCATAAGATAAAATGTTGCAATCTTTGCTTTTCCAAATCTGTTTATGTTCCTCTATTAACTTATATGTGGTTTAGATTTCATCCTCCAATAATGGGCCACTCAATTCATAACTACTTAGGTCCTTGAACCTCTTACCTACCACAGTTAATGTGGTAACCAACTACTTCCAATAAGGACTTGAAGCAACATTAAAATATAACTATTGTAGTACCAAAATTTGGCACATACCAACTTTGCCTCATGATGGAATTCCCTATTCCACACAATACCTTCCAACAAAGGTTGTGCATCAAGAATGTTACGAGGAACAAAAAAGTTGGAATTGTGGCTGCCCACACTACCCAATCATTGTATTTGTGGTCCAATGGAAGAAGAGCCCCCCATATCTCCCTTAGTGTCTATCCTTTTAGAATTGTGAAATATGGGTGAGGCTCCCATTGCTTATGCTGTCCTCTTTTTCTTTGCATTTTTCTGTTCAAATGCTGAAATGAGAGCTCTCCCCTCATTTTGAACCTCCAAACTTGATTTAGTACATCGTTATACATCACAGCAAGGGATGTGTGCAAAGTGACATTTTAGATGATTTATACCTCCTCCCATATCATTATCACAATGGTTGTGAATAACCATTCCCTTTTGTAGATCTTCTATCACATGTTTTCAGCAAGGGTCTTTAGGCTTGCCACCTTTCCTATTTGTATCATGGATGCCATATTCTTTTCGAAAAATTGAACTCAAGCTTGGCAAAAGGGAAATAACAGAAAACAAGAATTAATGCCGTAGCTCAAAATCTATACAAATAGTGACATTTAAATTTTTTTTAACTATCATTGTTTAATTTTAAGTTAATTTAGCTTTATAGTAGATGCTTGTAAGGAAAGCTAGATGCGGAAACAACTCTCCTAACGTCAAAACCTCAGGGAAGGATGCAAATATACTTTTAATTTTTCAATTACAGTTCAATTAAAATGCACTTGAAACAGATAACAGAAATAGAGAAATATACACACATACGAACACCAGATATACGTGGGAAAACCCTTATGGGAGAAAAACCCACCACACCAAGAGAAGTCACTTTGTATTACAGTAACAAATAATTACATACAGAGTTCTGACTTATCTTTCTGATGCCAGATTACAACAGCTTTCACAATGATCAAACTTGTACAGGAACCTTCAAGTTACAATCTTTACAGAATAGAAATCACTCTGATACAATTCGAACTGTTCACCCAATTGTTCTTCGAACCAACCGAACCTTTGCAACATTACAGAATGTATTCATGTCGTTCCCTGTCTGTCGAGCTTCCTCACAGAACTGCCACAACGAACTGTCTTCCAACGATTCCCATTCGGCTTCTCTGATTGGTCCGCGAGATGCCACATAGGAAAGTCAAACGGTCAAAAGGCAATCAAGCTGTGTTGGCATATCGGTGAGACACTGACCGTGTCTCCTCGATGCCAACATAGTTAGCATTCGATATCGCCAAGAGTTCATCCTATCGGCAAGACGTTTTACTGAGCTCATAAGTTGCATCGACTTCAGTTTTCCTTTCGGCAAGACTATCGCTCTTCGGTGGGACCACATTTCGATATCCTAAGTCACACCGAAGAGTCATACTGTCGGCAAAACATTTCGCTCTCGCCAAGACATCCCATCAAGCTTTCATGTCATACCGAGCGCCAAACAATAGTTGGCAAGACATATTACTATCGCCAGGAGATTACATTGATGTTCAACAGTTACTCCGAAGTATTCAACAGTCGATGAGACTTATCGCTTTCGCCACGACATCCCACCGAAGTCTCAAGTCATACCGACAATAGACTTCCTCATCGCTAAGACAAACATCCATCGTTGAGACTTTACTCCGAGATCTTTATGTTATATTGAGCACCGAACGGTCGACAAGACTTACCACTCTCGCTGAGAGTTCTCACCGAGTTCTCCAAGTTACCTCGAGACCACTAGTCGCTAGGAGTCATGCTGAGAATAAACTACAACATCGGCGAGACATTTATCAATCGCTAAGAGTTCTTCCCGAGAGCTTTGTGTTACATCGATGACTCCCGTTGGTATTCGCTAGACACCCGATAGCAACCTTGGTTGGCGAGACATTAACACATCGGTAAGACTTCCCACCGAGCCACCGTAGGTTATTCGATGACTCCAATGTATAAGCGTTCGGCGAGACTCTTGCAAGCTCACAGCGACCTGTACAAAACATAAGGCTACAAATCTGCTCGTCGGCCAGACATAGAATATGTCACACTGACTTGGCTCCAATAGAGGTTACAACCTGTGATGATTTAGGCATATATTTCCAACAATCTCCCACTTGACGAAGATCACACAGGCACCTCCAGAGCACAACAAAACTTACTGAAAAACATGGGCACTAAGGCCAATTGAATTGGCACACCACCTGAACTTGTCTGTGCTCACTGGCTTCGTCAATGCATCTGCAACATTCTCCAGAGTATCAACTTTTTCCAAACTGACCTTTCCATCCTCTACCATATCTCGTACAAAGTGGTACTATACATCTATATGTTTCGTTTTGGCATGGAAAGTAGGATTTTTTGCTAGACAAATTGCACTCTGACTGTCACAGAAAATAGTTATTTCCTCTGCATCAAAAGCAATGTTAAAACACAAACGTTTCAACCAAACTGCTTCTTTACAAGCATGTGTAGCTGCCATATATTCAGCCTCTGTAGTGGACAAAGCGACTACAACTTGCCGCTTATTCATCCAGCTCACTGCATCACCATTCAACATGAAAATGTATCCATTGGTGGACCTCCTTCTGTCAATGTCCCCTGCCCAATCAGAATCTACATAACCACGAATGCTGAGAGTCTTCTGTGATTCAACCAAGTTCCCATGGTAACACAAAGCATATTTTGAAGTCCCCTTCAAATATCTAAACACTCTTCATAAGATCCCAATGTATTCTTCCAGGATTAGCTATAAACTGACTAAGAACTCCCATCGCTAGCAATGTCTCCGCCTTGTATACATCTATTGTATACATAAGATTGCTAAACCAGACTAGCATAGGTACACCGTGGTCATGTCTCATCTCAGGAGATTTTGACAGCTTCTTCAACAGATAGTTGCCTCGCAAGATTGAAACAATCCACGTTTGCAATCATTCATGCAAAATCTCTCTAGAACAATCTTGATATACTTACTCTAACTGAGCCAAAGTTTTCTATTTTTTTTGTCCTTGGTTATTTCCATTCCCAAAATATACCCTACTGCACCAAGATCTTTCATTTCAAACTTTGTAGACAACTGAGACTTAAGATTAGAAATCATTATTTTACTATTGCCTATGAACAACATATCATCAACATAAAGAGCAATAACAAGTACTTGATCACTTTCAGCTTTATAATATACGTAGTGATCAGATTTTGATCTCACAAATCCTAAAGACAATACAAAAGTATCAAATTGCACCACATTCTAGTAATCGCTAACGCATACGTAGACTTTTTAACTTTGCAAACCAGCTTTCTTTACCTTTCAACAAAGTGCTCAGGCTGGGACATCTAGATTTGTTCTTCAAGATCACCGTGAAGAAATGCTGTCTTCACATCCATCTGTTCGACCTCTGAGTCATACACTGCTGCAAGTGACAAAAGAAATCTGATAGATGTCAGCTTAGCTACAGGAGAAAAAATTTCCCCATAATCAATTCCCTCTACCTAGGAATAACCCTTCGCAACCAACCTCGCCTTATATTTTTCCACACTGCCATCCAGACCAATCTTGTTTTTAAATACCCATTTGCAGCCAACAGCTTTTCTGCCTTTAGGCAAGGGCACCAAACTCCAAGTTTCATTCTTTTCTAATAATGCTATTTCTTCATTCATGGCTTCCAACCAAGAGTCTGAATCAGACATTTTAAATGCCTCTTTTACAGTCTTAGGCCCATCAGTGCTAGAAATCAAAGCATAGGCACAAGTAGAATCAATCAAAGAGAACTCATACCTATCAGGTTGTTTTCTTTCACGAGTTGACCTCCTCAATTGCTGAGGCTGAGGTTCTTCTTCTTCTTCTTCAGAACTTTCAGAACTGCTTGAGCTCTCCTCAGTTTCAGGCACATTTTGAATTTTCAATTCCTCTTTCTCTGGTGTAGGAGGAATTACAGCTACATCCTTATTGTTTTCTAACTTTTTCTCTAACTGCAGATCCAAGGTAGAAGGATTTAGCTCATGAAAGATTACACTTTTGTTGTATACAACCTTCTCTGTATCAGGATTCCAAAGCTTGTATCCTTTTATGCCAGTACTATAGCCAATAAAAATACATTTGAAAGCCTTGTTCTCCAACTTAGATCTTTTCTCATTTGGAACATATTCATATGCTTCACAGCCAAAGATTCGAATATGTCTAAGAGAGGGCTTCTTACCAGACCACGCTTCCAAAGGTGTTTTCTCAATAAGAGCAGAGTTTGGAGAACGATTTATTAGTACGCAAGATACACCAAATTTTAATCCTCCTCTGCCAGCACTATCAAAGATACTTCGTGCCTTCCATCAATCGCTTTTATTGAACCTTCGCAACTCCATTCTCATTGGAGTATAAGGTAGTCTTTATGTCTTTTAATCCCATGGTCTTTAAGTATCTTCAAATTCATCATAACAAAATTCACCGCCATTATCGCCCTAAGCATTTTAGTATTTTTCATCACTGACAATAAGATTCTTAAATTTTAAATCGTATTGAATACTTTGATTTACTTTTCGTAAAATATATACAAAATGCTCTTCTTGAATAATCATCAATAAACTACAAGTATCTTGATTTAGACAAAGAAGGAAATATTCATCGGACCAAATACATCAAAATGAATATATAATTCAGCAACCAAGATTTATGAGGACTGAACAAAGAAATACTGCAGTCATATATACAATGCTCAAATTCAAATTAAATTACAATCTTCAAGCCCTCAACCAAGTTTTTATTCTTCAAGGTTTTAAACCTTTTTCTCCTATGTGGCCTAACCTATGATGCCAGAGCATAGTCTTCTCTGCTGGAAGTTTTACTTCCATAGAGTTTACATAATTAGGAACATTTCCCTCTTTACCTCCATCGCATTGCGACTTGCTACGTACATCGCCACATTGAATGTTCGTGCATCCAGCCTTGTATAGGGTACTAATTTTAGCACCTCTAGCAAGCACCATAGAGCTTCTAGTCATCTTGCAGCCATTTCTAGAGAACGTGACTTGTACTCCAATATCATTCAGCTTACTGACAAAAAGTAGATTTCGAGCCAAACCTGGTATATGCATCACATCCTTGATTCCCTTCACTCTTCCATCAGGGAATTGGATTCTGACTCTTCCACAACCAACAATCTCCAAAGTTTAATCACTTGCCAAGTACACATTTCCTCCATCGTATTCTTCATACTTCGTGAACCAGTCTCTATGAGATGTCATGTGAAAAGATGCTCCAGAATCAATCAGCCAGACATCATCTGATGCTTGTGTAGCCAAGGCAGCAATGAAGGTGTCTGAATCACCCTGAGAAGAATCATTATCAGAAGAGCACTTCTTATTTTTCTTTTTCTCCTCTTTACAATCCTTTCGGACATGACCAGGTTGCCCACAATTCCAGCATTTCACCTTGGACTTCTTTCCAGGAGACTTTGATTGTAATGTCCCCAATTTTGCGAGCATCAGAGTTCGGTGGATTTAGCCTATTCCTGGCCCTCGTAGGCTACTATGACTGGTTAGAGGGTCTCTTTTGGCGATAATCAGAGGAATCTCTATTCCTCCTTCAGCATCTCGTGTGGGTTCAAGTAGCCTTCAGTTGATTCAGTTTCATATACTTACTATTTATAGTAAGTCAGCCGACAAACAATTCTATTTATAGTAGGGCACCTAAAGTTCACATTTTGGCAGTATCGATTCCCAAATTCAGTTGAGTTGGTGAAATAAGGAGTTTTGCCTAAGTTATAATGTTTAATTATTATTAAAGGTGACTTTAATAATAATTAATATTTTAATATAATATTATAACATTGTATTTGCACTTTATGACTTGAGGGTCCATTTATCATTAAAAAGGGGGCCATTTTAATTAATTACTTGGGCACCAATTTCAAGGATATATTTTAATATTCCAAAGTGCAAACATTTTATTGTAAAATGTTTTAAAAGGTAAAATGGAGGGAATCAGCCTATTATCTTTTATCCCACATTGGTGAGAAAAGTGTATGAGCTCCTCCAGGAAAAGTATAAAAGAATCTTAAGGGGCTCATTTGGGGACATTCAGAATTGGTTATTGGATATTTGTTTATGATTTCTCTTTGGCGTTTGGAGAGGGGAGCCCTAGGGTTTCTGCCAGCGATCGGCTTTGGAGAACGTAAACTCTCCATTGTATCAGCATTCTGAGGTTGTGAAATATCAGTTGAAGGTGCTCATTGTTGGCTTCATCTAGAAGTCAAGTTTATGCTTCATCAGATTTACTGCTCCAGTCTTGCAGGAGAGATTTGGAATAAGGGTTTCAGCATCTTTCAAGTTCAGAAGATTGTTTCCGGGTATCTTTCTTTGTAAAGCTTTCAGAAATTTATGCAATATCAATAAAGCTTCATTTTCAGCATTTAACTTTGTTTCCAGCTGTATATCATTGCATGTTATGCTTCAGAAATTGTTAATCTCTTGAATGCATATTTTTGTCTGGTAATCATTGAGAATATATATAAAAATTACAAACCCTAGTTACTCAGCTTTAGGTTTCAGAGGTTAGAGACAGACAGGTCTCTTACAGTGGTATCAGAGCCTGAATCCTACCATCCTGTTGTGGTTCTCAAAAAAGAAATTTTCTGGTGCTTAGGGTTTGAAGAGTAGATCTTTTGGAGAGAAATCAATTTCAGAAAATTAACATTTAGATCAGGGGGTCCTTCTGGAGTAAATCCATTTAAGGAGATTACCAGAAATTGTGGCGCAGCCATTAGTAGCATCCGATTCACATTTGGGTAAATTCATTGTTTGAATATTTGTTGGATTGGAATTTCTGGCAGAAAAGACAAAATAAGGAATCACATCTCGCATAAAGAGACAAAGCCAGATCAAGACAACAAGCTGCTCACAAGGTAGGTTCAGAATACCAATATAATATTTGAAGAACTTTCCTTATTTTTAGTAACCGCCAGATAATATAGGGTGATTCGAATAAGACAATTCAAAGGGGAAGAAATCGGGAGCTACTTATAGTTTGACGGAAGCTTTGGAGACCAAGTGTCTATTGAGCTACTCAGTAAAGACAAAAAATAAAAGGTAAATTTAAGACGAAATTGCCACAGGTTTCACTCTATCGGGAGCTGCTTAATTTGAACAAATCGTATATATTATAAAAAAACAAGGAGCCGCTACATAGTTAATTGACCTGTCAGGTCCTGTTTACGGAGGATATTTTATTTACAGGAGAATATGAGAAGCTAAGTCGCAGAAGTTGTTTTACGAGCTAGGAAGGAGGACGCGTTGCTTCTGGGACCATAGCACTTTATGCCAAACTTGAACATATTTATATATGTTGGTGTTTGGACTTAGTGAAGCCTCACATGTAATTAATTAGAGAGTGTAGCTGCTTGGAGAGCTTGATACAAGACAAATTCATTTGGGAAAGACAAATTTGTGGCTAAAGTTTGCTTGAGGAAGAATCGTCGAATCAATCACTGGAGTCAACGCATATCTTTCAAGAGTCTTGGGCGCCTTGTGAAGAAAAACAATTTCTGAAAGGTGATGTGTTCTTCATTTGCGGGAAGGGATACAAAGTGCTCAGCTGGACGTCTTCATCAACTCGAGCTGGGACGACTTTGCATGAGGCGAAACTTCCAGCAGTTGAATTGAATTTAGTGAAGAAGGAAAAACGACACAATTTTTATCGGGTCCTGCTTATTTAGTAGATGATTAAGACAACGTCAGTTATTGAGGAGCCACCATAACACGAGAGCAACTTGAAATAAGTCAAAATTGAAGTCATATCATTTTATTAGGAAGCTCCTTGCTTTTGACGCATGGGGAGATTTCATCGTGGCAGCCTAAGTGAGATGAGACAAATTTTGGAGAAGAATTGAATAGGACAAATTAAGAGTAAGATCTGATATTAATTATGGGAGGTGTCGGGCCCTGCTAAAGTAGCTACTTTGGATGAGTCCCACTTTCAAGAAGATAGAATGAGACAAAATTTGGTAACATCCAAGACAAGACAAAAAATCGTGGCCTTGCACATCTGTGTTGACAACTTGCAGGAGTTATACTGTAGAAAGCCATTAAAGATATTACATGAGCATTTTGTATCTGCATAATTGCTGGTCACTATGGATACAGGTTGACTGTAATTACGTTATACTTGAGACTGCTTGTAATCTTGGTTGACATATTTAATGGAAGACATCTCTTTCATGGTCAATAACTGCGTTTAATATAGCCAAGTTTTGGCTGCAAGGACAAGGAACTCCGAGTGGCATGATCCTGGCAATACACAGAAAATGTTTATTAACAGCAGAAATCCTTCTTCATTCCTAGTATGAACTTCTTAGCATTGAAACTTCGGGCTCATCATATGCTTGGGTGGCATTTGGTAATGGATTGGTTATTTGTTATTATTACACTGCTCTGAGCTGTTCTGGAGCAGATATAAGCACTTTCAGGCTTGGACATTTTAGTTACCAGGTTGATGAAGCTCTTTTTGAAACGGAGGAAACACTTTCCAACTAAAAGAAGGTTGTTTGCAAATTGTTTGACGAAAACTCTAAAGGGCCAAACTAAAAATTTGCAATTCAAGTGAAGATTGGAGCTTGCCTTTGGACAACGAAAAATGGGCTTCATGACAACATTGTTCAGTGATAAACATGCATTGAATGAATTTGAACAATCCCAATACAAGCTCAGTCGAGAGTTGCTGCGATTAGAGCAGGTGCTTTTAGAGTTTGGACGGCCTAAAGGAACCAATTCAATTCCTACCAGGAAAGGTCCAACACCGCAAAACAAAAGAAAGAAGTTCTATTTCTATTGCAAAGGGCCTTATGATGAAAATCATGATTGCATTTTGAGACCTAAGGGCAAGGCAAATAGAATAATGTGGGCACCCTATGAGGATTCAGAACTTTAAAAAACCGACTAGCAAAGTAATCAGGAAGGATCTGAGTCAGAACATGAGATCTCTACAGGTGGACATGTGATTGAAACTAAAGTGGTGGTTGATAAGGAAATTTTACATCATGATAATAGTATGGTGGGGCCCGAGAATGATGTTCGCAACATTCCAGAGGTTGTTATTAGCACTGCTAACGGTTCTGATTTTTATGACAGCAGCAATAAAACTTTCCAACAACATGAGACAACAGTGATTTCACATGTGCAAAATATTTCTATTGAGTTGCCACATGAAGGGACTCACGATTTGGGTACTAATGATGCAATGTGTGATATGGGTTCATGTAATGATGAGTCTGATTTTCCAGATCAGACCTTAGAAGATAAA
>VDFB02373156.1:0-17175 GCA_007258455.2 Sequoia sempervirens | reverse complement strand
TTGGCCTATAAGGAAAATTGGGAAACTTTTACGTAATTGAGTATAAAATTTTCGTCATTCATCTATTTTTAATAAAAAAGATACCATTAGAAAGATGGTTCCAAGCCTCCTCTAGTGGTGTAGTCCATTTTTCTAGATTTTGATCCAAGAATTTTGTATAGGCCATTGAAGTTAGATCTTATTTTTTGGGCTTCTAGGGTCATAACTTGGGCATACATACTTTTTTTGTGTGTGAATGAATAGGTGTTGAAAAGGTGATTTAGTGCTCTACACAACCATGTAGACCATTTTTCTAAAAAAATAATAGGTACACATAAATAATTTATCTAATGTGATTTTTTATATTTTTTTAAGCTTTTCTACTTTCAAAGCTATATTAGGGTCTGATTTTTCTTGTTGTGGGGGGGTATATTTTTTGGTGTAGGTTTTTATTTTCCTATTGATTTTTTTCCCTTAGTCCTAGGTTTTTCCTACACTTTATTAAGCTTGCTTTGGATATTAAAGTGAGTTTATTACTAGGAGATAAGTGTGTGGTGTCCCCTTCCTTAAAGGGTCGGACCACTTTCCACTTTTGGTGGCATCCTCCACTTTTTTTGGTTGATTCTTATGGGTTGGATTGCCACCTACCTCCTCTCCTAAGTTCTATATAAATTCACTAGCTAGCTTATATTTGCATCTATTCATGCATCTTCTTGTAATATTTTGCATTGTAGCTTTTTAGCTTCGAAGCTAATAATGCAATATTGTCACATTGACATTGCATAATCTCTCGAAGTCTTGGTTTGCATTCTTTTGTTTTTATAGTTTATGTAACTTTTATTTTTTCTTAAAAAGTTCCTTGGGTTATTCAATCTATTTTAGATTTCTAACATTGTATCAAAGTTTTGTTTTGAGAAATCTAAGTTCATAGATTCCTGATTGAGAGATTGAGTTTCTTGTAAATATCTTATAAATTCTTGTATGCTCTTCTCTTGCGTTTTGAACAATCTAGAGAATCAATTTGGATTTGCAAAGATATAATAACCTCTTCATATTGCATATGTGTTTTCTGAGATAAAGGTGATTGCAACATTTTTTGGTTATATTGGAAGCTTTTTTGACCATTCCAACGCATCCAGAAGGCTCAAGAATGTCAAGATTGGCTCTTATTTCATCCAAATTGGAGATCATTTGACATAGTTGCAAATGAGGGTTTGAAGCTCAGATCTGTAAAAAAAAAATTACTAAAGAATTTTCAGCCCAAATAGACATTTCCATTACATTCAAAAGGCCCAAAAACCCCTATTCTCATATAATTTTTTTCTATTTTAGACAAATTTTATTTTTGGATTTTTTTTCTTTTGCTAGGAGGGTTGTCTCTACAAGCTAAATTTAGCCATTTTAAAAAAAATTCAGAACTTTTCACCATGATGTCCATTTTCTGCAAATTAGATACCATTGAAAAGATGGAGATGAGCACTTTCCATCTATAGATGTATTGATTTTTTTTTTCTATTTGCTTACAGATGTTGCAGGTTGAAGTTGTTTGGTGCAAATTTCTTCAAAAGGCCATAAATTTTTCCTCAGTACTCCATTTTTTGGAAACATGTAGGCATTGGAGAATACTACACAACCATAAGGATAATTTTCTAGATTTTGTCTCAATATTATTTTGTATCAAAATTTTTAATTTTGGCTATTTTGATCCTATTGAGCATTGTATCTTGGAAAAGGCTTTGTAAACGCATTGAATTATAAATTGCAAACCTTATAATATTTGGGGGGGGGGTGATATTTGATACTAGTGCAAAGTGTGGAAGTGTATTGGTGTTCTCTTTTGGTGTTCCTTTGTAATCACTTGAGGATTGTATCATGGTTTTTTCTACTCATTCTTCTGTGATAATTTTGGATAAGGCTAATTATGAGTCTTGGAAAGAAAGCATTATAACCCATCTCAAATGGCTAAATTTTTTTCCTTACCTTTATGGGCTCATGTTCGAACCAAACACACTTGGAAGGAAATTGGTATAGGGTAATAGAATTGATCATGTAAATTAGGAGTAATTGGTTCTCATGTTAATGATTACACTATGTTGGTTATAACAAATATTGAATGTCCCCACACACTTTGGACCAAGATTTGGGAGATGTTTGGAGACCTTCATGTTTCTCCATTCCCAGTTGATCCTACTATAGATTTTCTTATTCCACTTGATGATATAGATAATATACCTTTTGATGATGCTAACTTAGAGGGGCTTAAGTATTATGCACATCATGAATGTTCATATGACACAAAGACTTCTCTTCTTGATTCTCATCCTCATGTTGAGATTAAATTGACATCACCTGTTATAGTTTTAGATTCTAGAGATGCTTCTTCGAGAGCCTCCAATGATACATTACAATAGGATGATTTATGTCTTTTGGATTTAGTTCATTGGGACCAATTTCTACTAGATATCTCTTGTTATTTGTAGAGTCCCTCATTTCATATCTAGATGACACTATTGAGGACATACGACTTCTCTTTGAGGACCACTCTTTTTTCCTTGCATCTACTATTGCTACTTCAGAGTTTAGAGTTGCTTCTTTGAAAGCTTCCAATGAATTCTTGTAGCAAGATATCTATAGTCTTCTAGATATAGTTTTGTGGGATAATCTCTTGATATGTGTTTTAGGCTTGTTTATGTACACATATTTTAGATTTGGAGGACATATTTGAGGGGTTATATCTCCTTATTTATGATAGTCATTGAAAAAATGTTATCTATCCATCATTTTCTTTAGATTAATCTCTACATCAGTCTCTAGGAGATTTTGATTTGTCATCTTGAACAGTGTGGCCTAGAACACTTGATTTGATTGTGACAGCTTTCAACATCGACATGGGGGTACTTGAGCCAACTTTAGAGACTTCATACATCTTGCACCTTCTTCCTACATATTCCTCTTAGGACTTAGGAGATAGATTGCATACACCTTTGGTTGTGTTTCTTCCTAAGGGGAGAACATTATTTGATGATCATGGACTATCTTCTCTATCAAGTTTTGAGCATCTACCATTGGATCTCTTTAGGGGAGATACTCAATCCTTGTATTCTTCTTCTCTTTCTATTCTGGGGGGTGTTCTCTCTCTACTTATGGGTGGGGAACTCTTCTTTGGGGGGAATTTGATATGTACTTGCGTACCTAACATGGCCTGATTTGCTTGGACCCATTATCTTTTACATCCTCCTAAGTTGTGCTGAAGGGGTGGTGTTGGTGTAGGTTTTTATTTTCCTAGTGGGTTAATTTATTTTCCTTAGTCCTAGTTTTTTCCTACACTTTATTAAGCTTTCTTTGGACAATAAAGTGAGTTTATTACTAGGAGATAAAGTGTGTGGTGTCCCCTTCGTTAAAGGGTGGAACCACTTTCCACTTTTGGTGGCATCCTCCACTTTTGGTGGTCCATCTCCTCCTTTTGTGGTTGATTCCTATTGGTTGGATTTTCCACCTACCTCCTCTCCTAAGTTCTATATAAACTCACTACCTAGCTTGTATTTGCATCTATTCATGCATCTTCTTACAATATTTTGTATTGTATCTTTTTAGCTTGGAAGATCTTAATGCAATATTTTCACATTGACATTACATAATCTCCTAGAGTCCTGGTTTGCATTCTTATGTTTTTCTAGTTTATGTAACTTTGATTTTCTATTAAAAATTTCCTTGGGTTATTCAATATATTTCAGATTTCTAAAAATATTTCTCACTTTCAATATCTATATACATCAAAGAACAACAAATTTTCCCACACATGTTTGCAAACCTTAACCACCATGACATATACCTCTTTAGTTGAACATCTTACACCACACAACTATCATATCCGAAAAGCTAATATGACTAGAATTCTCATGTCAAAGAGTTTACGGTCCACTTTGGATGAAGTAAAACTAAAATTGACTTGTCAATTTGAGATTATTCAACATAGGAACAAGATCGATGAGGCTATGGGACTAATTTTAATATAGGTTTGAAATAGTCTATTATTTCATATTGAGTCTTGCACCTCTCCTAGGGATATGTAGAAGTTAAATGATCTTTTTGGCTCCATAAATGAGTTTTGAGCTCTATAGATTGAGGTAAAATTGAAATCACTTGTACTTGATTCTTTCCCCTTCATTGAGGACTTCTTACAAAAGTTTAAGTCACTGACATCTCTCTTGCAGGGTTGTGGGAAGAATAAAACTGACAAAGAATATGTTTTCTTGATCCTTTCTAAGCTTTAAGGGCCATTTCATGTCTTCTCTTCTACTTTCTACTCTAATATAGATGCCCTAGGCATTTCATTTACCATGCCAAAGTTTGAGGTTTTTTTTATGATTATTTGACTTGTGAATAGGTAAAATTGACTCAATTTGATTCTCTTTCTAGTTCTAAAACCCAGGCATTGGTAGCACAAACATCTAAAGGGAAAGAAAAGAATAAAAAATACACAAACATAAATACTTCATTAGGTAGTGAGTGTTCCTACAAACCATCTTAGAAGTCAAAACATAAACCTAAAGCTAATCCTTGTAATGATAAATCTTCTAAGTTAGGCGAGTCTTCCTCTAAGAAGAAGAATAAATTAGGTGAACCTTGTAGTTTTTGTGGTAAGGAGGGACATTTAGTCACTTGATATTGGAAGAGATTATAGGCTTTAGAGGAATTCATGCAACAATGTAACATATCAACCCCTAATTCATCTTCCTAATTTAAAGGTAAAGGTCACACTCTTTTTGCATGGGCCTTACCTTTTGCAGCTCCATGGATACTTGATTTTAGTGTGACACATCACATGACACACTCTTAGGATTTGGTCCAATCCATTTTAGATTGAAACACTACTCAAATTGTAGTAGGAGATTCTACATGACTTTCAATTTTGGGCTCAATTACTATTCCACTTGAGGGGGGTTTTCTTTAGGATGTTATTGTTGTTCCTAATATCTCCACTAAACTTCCTTAAATGTATCATATTTTCCAATCTAGCACTAGCAGGAAAATATAGTTTAGCCCACATGATGTAGTTATTCATAACCTTCATAGTCCTAATATTATTGTGGCTATTTGGAGTGTTGATGCTTCCTCTCATTTATATTGATTTGATGGTTTTGAGAGTTTAGCGGGTTCAAGTTCATCTTTCACAACACATGCATACACTGTGAGTAAGATTTGAATTGAAATTTTTGGTCATGTCAATTATATATCTCTAGTAGATGAGTACATGAGCATTAGTGTAGGGGCTCCCAAAAATTTCTTGTACCAATGGTGTTTGTCAAGGTTGTGATCTTGGAAAAAAATCACCATAGTTCTTTTCCTATGGGTAGAACCACATGTGATAAGGCACCCTTAGAATTGGTACATAGTGACCTCATTTCCTTTCTATCTACTTCATTTTCAAGGGACAAATATTTGCTCACATTGATTGATGAATTATCTAGGAATACATCAATAATTTCTTAAGTATGAGAGTGATGTATTTGATTCTTTTAAGATCTCTAAGGAATTCATGGAGAAGCAATCTAGTATTTCTATCATGTGGATACACATAGAAAATGGGGGAGGGGAGTATGCCGATCAAAATTTTAGGGATATTTGCACTGGGCATGGTCTACAACATCAACTTACAATTCCATACACCCCTTAGTAAAATGGTGTTACTAAGTGAAATAACACAAATTTACATGAGATGGAAAATTGTATGATTCAATCATGAGATATGTATTCTTATTTTTGGGTTGAAGTAGTTAATGCTGCCAATTATATTCAAAATCATATTCCCTACATGAAATTGTGACATATGACTCCTAATGAGGCTTGTTTCCATGTCAAGCCTAATGTATCTTCTTTCAAAGTTAGGTAGTGAGGCTTGGGCATTCATTCTTGAATCTCAATGGAAAGCCATTGAGAGGAAAATCTAACCACTCATATTTGTTGGCTACTGCGAGGATGTTAAGGTGTATAGGTTGTTTGATCCTAATTCTAGAGATGTCTTGTTTCAATGAGATGTCTAGTTTGATGAGTGCTTTCCTCATATATTCTTCACCACCAACTTCTCCCTCATTACCTACTAATATATCTTCATATATTAAGGATTCCTTATCTCTTGAGGATGAGGATGATGCCCCGACCTTCACCTCCAAATATTCAAACCTTACCCAAGTGGGCCCACAATACTATTGATGTAGATGGATCTTTGGTAGGTGATCCTTTAGACTCTCGTTGTACTCAAGAAAAAACATTAGGTGTTAGCATTTTGATTCATACCATTTTGGATGATCCTCAAAATTTTTTAGAGGTGATTTCTATTTCTAAGTGGGATAGTGCTACGAAAAATGAGTATTCTTCAGTAATGGAGAATAATACTTGGGATTTTTTTCCTCTTCCTAAGGGAAGAAATTTGGTTCAATGCAAGTGGGTGCACCAAACCAAATATGTTGCAAATGGTTCCATTAATAAGTTCAAGTCTTATATTTTTTAAAAGGGGTTTTCTCAGGTTGAAGGCATTGACTATTGTGAGACCATTTCTCTTGTTGCCAAGATGAATTATATTCACCTTGTACTTTCACTTGCAGCTTCACAAGGATGGATAGAATACTAGATGGATGTGAAGAGTGATTTCCTTCATAGTGATATTCATGAGAATATTTATATGGAGTAGCCAATTTTTTTTTGAGGACTCTTCATTATTTTGTAGGATTTATTGTTCATTATATGGTCTCAAATAGGCCCCTTGGGTTTGGTATGAGAATATAGACACTTTTTTACTTTCTTCTAGCTTCACATGATATAATTTTAATCTCATAGTGTACATTCAATGACAAAAGGGTGATATTTTGATCCTTGTGCTATATGTGGATGATTTGATCCTTATAGGTGGTTCATCCCCCATGATTTAAAGTTTTTAGCGAGCTTTGATGGAGTAGTTCGAGATGAAAGATCTCATCATTTTGAACTACTTTCTTGGTTTACATGTTATTCAGTCTTCAAATGGGATTTCCATTTTTCAATAGAAGTATACTCTTGACATGCTTCAAATATTTGGTGTGCTTGATTGCAATCCTACCCCCACACTATTTCATCTAGGTGTTGTGTTTTCTTCCACTTGTACTACTCCTTCAATAGATGGTACATTATATAGATAGTTGGTTGGGAGTATTTTGTGTTTAACACATTCACATCTTGATATTTCTTTTATGATTGGTCTTATCTCTCAATTCTCACATGCTCCACGTGAGAGTCATTGAAAAGATTCAAAACATATTTTGAGATATATTTATGGCACTTCATATTATGGTGTTCACTATACATCAAGATATTCTTAGATAGTTGGATTCATTAACTCAGATTGGGGTGGTGATGTCAATGATAGGAAGTCCACTTTTGAATTTATTTTTTCCTTTGTTCTAGCTCCATTATATGGTCTTACAAGAAGCAATTTTCTATTGCATTATCATCCATAAAGGCTAAGTATTGTGTAACGGTTTGGCCAACCAAGAGGTGTTTTATCAAAAAAAGGGATCTAAGTCCTAAATCACACTTCTCCTAATTGTGGTGAGATGAATTAAAAATGATCTCAAAACCCACTTGACTACAAACCTTAATAGAATGGTTATAATGGTGGATCAAGGTTTTAATCCATTGGTGTTTTTATGGGGGATCAATGATGATTAATTGATTGTAAATTAATTGAATTTTAAGATATAATGATGTTCCTAGGTAAACTATGATAATATAGCAAACTTGATGTGCAAATTTGAAGATGAATTGTTTGGTCTAGGGCATGGTGTGCCTTAGAATATCCTCATGATTTTTAGGATATGAAAACACAAGCTTTAAGTCTTTGGTTTGTAGCCCCTGTTCTCCTAGGGTCACTATCGAAACTTCATCTATCACTAAGAAAATGTAGTTTCTATGGCTTGACAACTTTTAGGACTTGAATGCATGAATGAGAAATTGGTCTTTATCTTCCTCCAATTAGCTTCATATTTAAAAAATTGCACATGAAAGAGGGGGAAGGGTTGTGTTATATAGGATCTTTCCTAAGTAAAACTCCATTTTAGTATTCCTACCTCCACAATGGCTATGATGATGTATAAAAGAGAGCTTACCCTTGGTTGGGTAGAGGCTAAATGATAAACAAGTGATGAATTGAATAATGTTGTAACTCACGACTCAAATCTACATTCTGTGATGGATTGAAGTCATGTACTCATCACCTTCATGGATAATTTGATAGCTTAATTAAAGTCCTACAAGTGTTAGTAATAACGAAAAATGAACATAAAACATGAAAAAAATTACATAAAAACATGATGAATTATTGACATGATGCTTGACTGAAATAAATACTATTAAAATATTGATAGTGTTAGTGTAGGTTTTTAATATTATTTTTCCTACACATTATTAAGCATACCTTAGGTTATAGGAGATGTGGTTCATGTGAGGACACGTGGCATAATCCATCGATTACATGTGTTGCTCCCACTCACACTTGGGTGGTTGAGTTTCACACTCTCTTTTGGCCTTATATGCCACCTCACAAAACCACTCATCTGTCTCTTTTTGAGTAGGTTATGCCACCTATTTGGCATTTTCCAAGTAGGCATAACTCCCACCTAATTTGGTTATTTGGGAGTTATTACCCCTCTTGGAATTATTTGCCCATATTCTACTATATATTCTGCACTCACCTCTCCCTCCTATCTAGTTCAGGTCTAGTTCAAATCTAGTCCAGATGAGTTCATATTAACTCAATCAATTCAAGGGAGAGTTGAGGCATATTGTATCATTTAGTGTGTGATATAACATCATTTTGTTATTGCACTATATTCCTGCATTTTATCTCTTGCTGCTCTCGTGTGGAAGGTTTATTTTGGTTTTGCAAGTGATCCTGGGTGCTCGAGTTCATCAACAACTCTTACGATAGTTCTTCTCTTGATTGCTCAATAATAATCTCAATCTCCTTCTCCAAAATTTCTAGGATTCATTAGGATTTAAATTGTGAAAATGATTTGTATTTATATGTAATTATTCTAATTTACCAAAAATCAAATGCCGATAGATGACAAATGAAATTAGAAATTCAAATAATATAATACCAACACCTACATATTTAAATTGGAGCTAAAAAGAGGTGTTATATGGCATGGGGTGCCTAGACTAGGCCTATCCTTTATGGGGCCCAAAGTGTAGGGAAAAATAATAAATGATTATTTTCATTTCCCTTGTTTGATTTTTTGAAGATGTTTATAAAAGGGTATCCAAGCACATAGGGGGCAGCTAAAACTAGTGTAAAATTATTAAGGGTAATTTTTTTTGATGCTACAAGAGGTTTTGTGGCTTCGTCAATCATTGAATGAGTTTGGTTTTCCTCCTTATAGTCACACTATTATTTTGTGTGATAATTAGAGTGTCATTTGTGCATTTGTTACAACCCAGTGGATCATCAACATACTAAGAAAATAGAGATCCACATGTACTTCATATGACAATTGATTTAGGATAATTTTCTCACCTTGGAGTACATGCCTATATAGGAGTAGGTTGCAAACATCTTCATGAAATCTTTAGCATCATCTCGTTACCTTCAATTGCAATCGATGCTTGGGGTGAAGGGAAGTTTTACTTGGGGGGTCTTCATGAGGCCTCCTTCCTTCATGTTTTTATACATACTTTCATCTCTCTTAAGGAGATGAGGTTTTCCCATGAGGTTTTCTCCTTTTCTCTAGTTATGCGAGATTTCTTTGATTATACATGGGTACCTCATTAGGCCTTGTCTTCGAGATCCATTCTTGCTTTCTTTGATTTTTGTGCATTGTATTTTTAGAGTTTTATAGCTATTTCCCAAGATACACTTAGGAGGGATGTAAAATTAATCATCCGTTAGCTACCAATTAATTAACATTTAATTAATTATTAAGCTAATTTCACTTCATGCACTTAAGCTAAACTTAGGTGCACTTTTTTCTATTACTAGAGTGAGCTATTATTAGGTCATTCTATCTCATCACATAGGATGAAGAAATTTTTCATGATTTAATGCCTTTATCATTTAGGGTTTTTTTATATAAGCACTCTCCTTAATTGTATTATTTTATTCTATAAGTACTTTTTTTTGAGGAAATAACAAATCATTATTTGTAACTTTCATGCATGGAAGGTGTTCTTGTCGACTATTTGGTCTTTCTTTGTGTGTGCTTTTTACAAATCTAAAAAATCTTGTCATACATGGCCAAGGAAGAAGGCAATAAAGATACCTAAATTTTGAAGAGACAAAGGTAGAAAAGTGATTAGAGAATGTGAAAATAGTTGGAGTGGTATGAGAATAGACATCCAATCATAGTCCATGCAATATCAAATAAGAGGGGAGGACATCCTCAACTCTTAGAAAAGCACAAGATTTAAATTGGAGATAGGAGGTTGGAACAAGAGGAAGGGGTAAGTGTTCATTAAGAGGAAATTTTATAGAATAGTTTTGGTTGAGAAAGGGATGCATTTTGTATTCGTGTGAGTTGGATTTTTCATACTTTTCTTGCTTGGTTTTTTGGTGCCCCTGAATTCACTTTAGTTTGTGCACATTTATTTATTTTTCTTTCAGAATGATATTTACCCACTAAGATTAAATCCATACAACTAGGAAGATGGAAGGGTTTATTATTGAAGGCTAGACTAGGTAAGCAATGCCGTTTACTATGCAATTTAATTAGATGTGTAACTTTTGATGATACATCATTTTAAATGTGGCTTGGAATAGGTTAGCTCTTTGGAACTCAACACTTAATGGGTAAGAGACTATGAAGGTTTGTTTATATGTTGGGATCCTCACGTTTTAACATTGTAATTTACTTTAAGCATTATAATAGTCAATAATGCAATTAGTAGTTAATACTACGTTTGGTGGAGTTAGCCCACATTGATTGTAATTTATGTCACTTTTTGTATGGGTTTTATATTGATGTTTTAAGAAAGAATATATCATCTTAGAATCACATATTGTAGTAGAGAAATATGCTTAAGGAGGTTTCTGTTTTGAAGAAGTTTGTGATTCTCATGATAATATAAGCATATTTGTATCTATTTTCTAAGCATTATGTTTTTTACATGTTTTGTTTTGTTTTATTGATGTGTGTAAGTAAGATCTTATCAATTGGTATTAGAGCACTTTATAGGGATACATTTTACAATAATAGTAAAAGTATAAGGATTTCCACAATTTTTCATTATATCTTTAATTTACCTATTGGGTTATCAGTGGTTACAAAAGTAGTGGCAAAGAACATCCTTTTTCTTGCAACTATTTTTTTATACTATAAAATTGTGCACGAGGTTTTTAAATATCGACACAAGGGTTATCATTTTTGGATAAGTTATATTTTCTATGAAGGTTCTAGTGTAGTGAAGAGGGTATAAAATTTAATATCTAGACCTTACATAATCTTTATACATGACTTTGAGCTTTCATGTACCCTTAGGTATATAGAAATAGCTCCTAGTTTCGTTTGAAATATAGCCTTAGGTAACCCTTCACTATTTGTAAATTATGATGAATTAGAATGAAATTAGTCCTTGAAATATACTCATTATATCTTATAGACGCAATAATGGGATACAATGATAATCTATCCTCCGTAGTTAGTGCTCTAAAATATCAAGCTTCCATTATTTACAAATGAGATTTGTATGCCCTTGAGATCACAAACCAAACATTCCTTTTAGAAACCATCCCATTTTCACAATAAATGAGTGCCAACTATGGGAATTTTTGATAGAGACTTATCGATTTATACCACATGTGACACCAATATTAATCTAATTTTTCTAGAAGGTATAATTTTTTTCAAATACTTGGTAGAAAAAAAAAATTCTTTGGAAGTGTGGTCAATGAGTTATTGTTAGTGAGAATATGTATATTACCTAATTGGTTTACTTCTATATCCTATTCACATTATTCTAGTTAAGTTTACTTAGGGTACACATAGGATATTTATCACGTTATGTCTCACCTCAGCCTATATAACTAAGGGCCTCTCATACATTACTTGTATTGCACATAAAAATTGTATTTGCATTCTTCGGTAGGAATACAATTTATTCTTGTCATATCAATCTTCTCATTTTAGTGTACTTTCTATTAGGTCTCTAGCTATTGGGTGGCTATCTCCATAACCAAATATTACATGGTATTAGAGCACGTTGAGTGTCTTTGGTTAGGATTTTTGAGAGATATTGAGTGCAAGTCTTGGTGGACCTTGAAAATTTGATTATGCTATTCTCTTGCATCAAATGATGACTTAGAAATTACTATTTTTTGATAAAATACCATATTTTGGGGGGTACTTCTTTGTGTCTTTGTATTTCTAGTACATATTAGAGCATGCTAGTGCAAATTTGAGCTCACCATTGAGTTTAGAGTGTCCATGAAAGTGTCTAAAAAATTTAGTTTATACTTTTGATTTGTTCAAATTGGTAATGTGAGGATAGATCTACAAGGGTTTGAAGTTGGGAAGTGGTTGCTAGATCCAAAAACTAGCTACAATTTTGGAGTACTTTAGGTTAAATTTGACCCTATCATCACATTCAAAAGGCCCAAGAACTTAAGGACCAATTATAAATTCATAAAATTTGGAGCACTTTGCCTTGAGCCATTAGAGAAAAAAAACTCCCAACTTGGCCATACAGATTGCACAATCATATAAAATATTTCGTAGAATATTTTTTGTATTATGACTTGTGCAAGCATTGCATTAGCATAGGTATGATTAAATATAATACATATTTTCTAATTTTTAAATATTTTTATTTCAACAAAAAATAATTCAAAGTCGGTCTTTCTTGCAAAAGATCTTGTCTTCCTTTGGATTTAATTATGATTGTATTGAATGGGTTATGAGTTGTGTCACTTTAGATTCCTTCTCTGTTCTCATTAATGACATACCTTCCTCTCTCTTTTCTTCTTCCAGAGGCTTGAGGCAAGGGGATCCTTTATCTCCTTACTTGTTCATCTTAATGATAGAAGATTTAGGAAGATCGTTGATGATTCATTATAGGAGTGGGTCTATCCAAAGTTGGACATGGACTCATTATCTTGACTCATATACCCATTGCAACTTGTGGTTGATACAACTTATTGAAAAATGAAAAAATTGTTTAAGTAGTTAATTTCAAGAGGGCCTTGGACATCTATTTGTCTAAATCAAGTCAATAGATAAATGAAGGAAAGTATAGCATTTTATTTTTTCAATAATCCTTTAGCTATCCAATGTGGAATTACAAATATTCAACACTTCAAGATTGGTAGCTTTCTTATTGAGTATCTGGGAATTCCTCTCTTGACTGGTAATCTTGGTAGGGAACATTAAAAGAAGATTCTCGATAAATTTCATGTGAAAGTTAGCCATTATAATTTTCATTGGATATCTTTTATTGGGAGAATGATTCTCCTAAAAAATGTTCTATAGACCCTTCCTATCTATAGATTCATGCTTTTAGTTTCTCCCAAAATTTTTCTCAAGGATTTTGATGCTTTATTGATGATATTTTTGTGGGAAGGTAATTTGGACTCACAAAAATGGTGCCTTGTGAGTTGGGACTAGATTTGTAGGCTTAAGAGAGATGGGGGCATTAGTCTCCACCAATTTGATCTTAAGTGTCACACTTTGGCAGCTAATTTTTTTTTGGAGATGTGCAAGAATCCTTCTTTCCCTTGGGATAGGATTCTAAATTTCAAATACTTGGTAGGGGTGATGGATGTCTATATCCCTCATATGGATCTAAATGGTAAAGGTTCTATGATTTGATAAACTATCAAGAAAATAAATTCACTTATTAAGAAAGGTTTATTTTGGATCACTAATAAAGGAAATAATGCTTTATTTTTGGGATAAATATTTGGATAATCATCCTCCCATATCATCCTCTTTTCCCCACTTGCAACCACTTTGAGGATTTTTTTTTAGGTGCATCGTTCCAAAGTGGTTGAATTAATGATTCATTATCCTTTGTGAAGATATTTTTTTCAAATTTGGAAGGACCTAGAATGTTTTCCTAGAGGAGGATATCTAAAGGATAGAGACTCCTTGTATTCTATCCTAGATAATAGAACTTGTAGCTCTTTGGAGGAGTCTACAAATATATCTTGGGGTTATAATCCCAAAGGAGAGTACACAATTTATCTTAGATATCATTCTTTAGATGTGCATAAGAATGGATATATGAAGTGGCCTGAGTGGAAAAGATTTTGAACAAGTTTGGCTAGCCTAATTTTAATTTTTTATGTGGCTATTAAGTCATAATAGATGTCTAACCTAGGATAATTTTTAGAAAAGAGGGTTTCAAGGGCCTTCCTTTTGATTTTTATATAGTTCAAACAAAGAAACTACAAACCACTTATTCTTTCAATTTCCTTTCTCAAAGGAATTATGGAATCTTTGGTGGCAACTCTAGAATAGGCCCGCTATTAATGTTACCTTTTTGTATGAGATTTGGAATAGGTTGGGTCAGGCCCCTACTTTAACTTTTGCTGATGGTCGGGACATGGGTCTATCTTTGTAAGGGGAAGCCAAAGTAGTGAAACAACTCCTCTACACTCAATCTTGAGAGGAGAACAATGCAAAAATCGAGATGTCCGCCACCAGACTTCTATCTGCTAGGAGATGTGATTTCGAATCCTCATGAGGGGGTCTAGAAAAATATTTGAAGACTACCTGAATGCCAAACTAAAAGAAAAATTTGAATAATGTTCAAAGTTTGAACAAGAGATTGTAACTTTAATATTAGATTTGGAGAAAGAAAAGAATCAAGAAGACAATTTCGAGAAGAGTTCCAAAATACTTGATGAGATGATTGCAAATAAGAAGGATTCTAAGGATAAAGAAGGATTAGAGTTTGAGAACAAAGAAATTTTGAAGGAAAATAAAACTCCAAACAATGTTGAAAAGAAGAATGACAAGAAGAATAATGTCAAACAGATTCAAAACTAGAAGAAATAATTCAAAAGGCCTCATATCAGATAACCTATTGCATAAAGGTACCCATATTTTAATGGTTTAATGTTATTACTACAATAATTTTGAACATAGAGTTGTAGAGTCTAGAAGTAGAATGAATCAAAATGTTCGATCATTTCTCGGTTAGTGCTATACATGCAATAGATTTGGTCATAGAGCTAGTGAATGTAGAAATCAAAGGATGAATGGTTACAATAATGGTACAATGTTTCAATATTTCAATGGCTACTATTATACATGCAATGGGTTTGGGAAAAAGGATAATGAATGTAGATCTAGAATGGCTAGAAGTAATCTTGTTCAAAAAGGTGTCATATGCCACAATTACAATAAATCATGGAACATTGCTAAGCATTGCAAAAATATAAAGGTTGATCCAACAAATAAAATGGATCTGGTTGAGATGAAGAAAGAGATGAGAATTATCCATAAAAAGAAAGAAGAGAATGAAGTTAAGAATGAATATGTGCCAACTCTTTGTGTAGATGTTTCCTTTGGAAACTAGATGAATAGCTTTGGCTTAAGGGGAGCATTAACAAAAAATCCTTAAGTCCCCCACCAAAGTTGTGGTGTTGATTCTTTCAACACACTGGTACATATGTAGATCGACATGGTTGATATTTTGATGGTTCTTTTGGTATGAAATTTCCTATCAAGTGAAGATCTATAGAGTGATTGAAGGTGACTATGTCAACATCATGAGGGATTTCTAGCTTTTCAACATAAGTTTGATCACTAAAATTAATGCATTTTAGGTCTTTGGAAAGGATTTTATATGTGATTTCACATATGATTAAGTCATTTGTGAATGCACATTTGAAGAGTGAAGAGTAGAGAAAAGGAAATTTGAAGCACTTGGCATCAAGTTACCTAATTGGTGAAGCAATTATAGTGTTGTTGGAAACAATACTAGCAGAGAATTAAATGTATTTATCAGTATTCTATGAAACCCTAGTACTATTCATGATGTTTACTCCACAAGTGATTGATGTCTTGGAACGAACAAGACCTAAGTTCATGAAATATCCATTTAAATCCACAGAAACAAATCCAAAAGGAACATTTTTGAGGGTTCCATATGGTGTGATGCACACAGAGGATGTACGAATCTACATTCACACAAAAATGGAAGAATATGATCATCTGAAGATTGTGGAATATTAGGTAAATGATTTGATAGGAGATAATTTTGAGTTGAAGCCTAAATTCAAAAGTTTGAAAGAGAAGAAGCTGGATGTAGGGAACAACTTTCCAAATTTATACCTTGAAGATGAATGGGTCAAGTATGTGTTGAGACAAATTCATGATAAATTTATGTGGTTGGCTATGCCACATATGATCAATAAGCAAGCTATCAAGGTAGTTAGTGATTTTTGCTTGAATGGAATCATCTCGATGATGAAGTCTATGAAGAATGATATGGTAATGAAGCTCATTGGTGCAAGATTCAACAAGCATCCCCTAATGGTGAAGGAAATTGATGATCTAATGGTTAAGTATGCATCGATGGTGATCAGATATAAGATCTATTATGAAAAAGAGAGAAATCTATGTCAGCTACCGCCATTCATACTACTCATTAGATGGTGAAGGAAGGTTTGGATATTGATCTATGTGAACTCCTAAGATGACAGTTGATTGAGAACCTTTAGAAGACCAAAGAATCTCGGTACCCTTTTTGGTATGGTACCCTAATTATATGATTATTGTTCTACTTTCATAGAGAAGTTCTTGGTATAAAGAATATTGTGTGTTTGAACAATGTTCCTATTGAAATTTAGATTAGAGACCACTTGAGGAGGTTAGGGAACCTAAAAACCCAACATTCTATGTTGTGGGGTTTATTCAAGTATTTTCAGGGTAAAATGAAAAAAAGAGAGAGGATTCCTAAAAGTTTAGTTGAGAAATACAAGAATGATGTTACTTTCATGGTTAGAAGAGATTGTTGTTTGATGGAAGTAGTGGGACCCATAATAGTTTGGATTCTAGAAATGGGAAATGAAGTGACAAAAGAAAACCAAGAGATCCATCTGTGGATAGGTTTGGAACTTATGTGGATAAGTCAAGTGAAGTGCACTTGAAACAAAAAGAAAAAGAGAAAGAAAAATGTTGAAAAGATGAAGGCATAGTTGGAGGAGATTGCTGGTTCATAAAA
>VDFB02373155.1:0-42724 GCA_007258455.2 Sequoia sempervirens | reverse complement strand
TACAACACTTTACAATACCTTTGCAAAGGATTAATTAAGGCGTTCTTTAGTTAAATAAAGGTCCTAGAATAGTGTGAATGTGTACAACACAATACAACACCACTCCAAGGCACCATTGGTTCAGTTTTAATGTTAATTATCAAACAAAGTAAGGAAAAAGGCTACTTTTTCTGTTAGTACATTTTTCCCCCACTTTAGTGAGAGGATGACCCCATGTCAAACTCACACTAAAGTAGACATTCAAGACACTTTTAATTATGTAGCAATAACAAAGATACATGATCATAACCTGTCAAAGGCCAAGAAAATAAACAAAAACAAAGGATCAAGCACAACCGTTTCAACGCCATGTGAAACATGGTTGTTTTTCCATAACATATGTTGCTCACTCTAGGGTAGTGGAACTTCAGTCTATCCACTAGGTGAGTTGTCCCAAAGAAGTGGATTAGTGAGAAAGTCATGCCAGTGTGGTAGCTTCCCATCGTATAATGAGAAAGTCATGCTAGTGTATTAGATTCCCATCATACTAACCATACCAAAGTTATCCTCCTAATAAATTCAATAAGGCACCATAATGTAAATTCTTTTGTCATGTAAAATTTTTTTTAAAGGGGATTTTTCTTTCTTTGTGTAACAGTCTTCCTCTTAGGGAACATTGTGCCTAATGTCTCTAAGAGAGGATAAGTCAAAAGTGTCAGATCGTTTCCCATGGGATGCCTCATTTGCATCATTGCATGTCAGTATCTAATTTTACACTCTTGGACGATATCAAACCCAATGACACCACCAAGAATAAAACACATCACAAGAAAAAAAGAAAAATCACGCAATGAATTTTTGCTAAAATATGTCATCTATGTATGCCCCCACTTTAAAGTGGTTGCTACACCATTACTATGAGTGATTGCTTTAAATTAGCCAATGTTTTGGTCCTAATACATGAGAGATTTCCTTAGAAATCCCTATGCCAAGTCATATGTTTCTGAAATAAGCTACATCATGAAATAGGAAGGAAGGGTTGCCCCCACAAATAAATAAGGGATCTATGGATTTGGGGTCAGTATGTTTGTGCTACAATGTTGTCATAGAACTTGGGATTGTCATCATTCCCCAAATACACATAGAACTGGAAGAATGACACAAAGCTCGAGTGAAAACAAAGAAAAACCTTTTGAGTCAACATGGAAGAGACATAAATGTCTCGATGCCTTGCGTCATCCATGAAAGGAAAACACAAGACAAATGAAAAAAATGATAAAGGAAAAGCTTTTTGGTCAACATGGAAGAGACATAAATGTCTCGACACCTTGCGTCATCCCCAAAAGGAAAACACAAGACAAATGAAAAATGATTATGAAATAGAGAATAATGAAGGTATATATAGAATAATATACAAAAGAGAGAGCAACATCAAATGAAATGTCATGGGGGATCATGCATTAGGCACATGCAATCACATAAAGAAAAATGAAAAAGCAAAAGACTAGTAAGGCATAGGCGAGTTAACCTAAAGCAGCTCATCTGCCTCCCAATATCGATCGGTATAAACAGAAGGAAGACAACTAGCCAAAGGGAGAACATCAAGTGTCGAACTAGGACACTCACCAAGTTCAACACTCTTTTTAGAAGATTTTTCATTTAAGCTCATGGAAGAAGAAAATAATGTATTCAACTCAACATGCACTTGTTCATCAATTTTTACAATTTCAATGTCATAATCTAAGTTAATCACAACAGGAGGTCAAATAACAATGTCCATGCAATGTTCTTGTTTATGTTGTGGTGTGGGTTGAGAGTAATCATGCATTGCTTTGGTTAGGTTTGGATTTTGATTTTCTTTTTTGTTTTCTTGAGTTTGCAATCTACGGGTAATAGCACGACGTCTATGTCTACGCTCTCTAGCACTTTGATTTCTTTTCAGTTTATTGTCAATTTTTTTTTGTGTAAGAGTGGGTTTTTCAATCATAGGTTCCTTATCTTCCTTGGGATGACTAGAAGAAACAATAGGAGGTTGCTCAATCACTTTCTCTTTGACTTTGTAAACTTTCTTGACTTTAGGAGGGACAATAGGATTGCATGTACTATCTCATGGTCTCTTGTGGGAAATTGTAGGAGGTTGTTCTATAGATTGTTCTTGTATGGTAATAAGTGCTTTTGGTTCAATCATTTTATCATCAAGGATGGTTGGTTCGATCGTAGGTTGAGGCATGTTGTGAAGGGATAGTTCTTCTATTTTATTTTCCTTGAATTTTTGATATGATTTGAAAAATTAATCTTCACGAGGCTTGATAGGTTCCATAGGCTTAGGCCAAAAGTAATCTAGTGAAAAATTCCCTTTTGTGAGGTAGGATGGAATCCACTATGATGCACAATGAAGATGTCATTTCCAAATGGAAACTTTAGACATTTATGCATAGCCGAAGGGACAAAATTCATGGAGTGAAGCCATGGATAGCCTAGCTTGACATGAAATTGGTCTGATTGTGGGATGACAAAGAATGAGACTGTTAATGTTTTCGGTCCCACCTTTAAAGGGAGATGTATCGATCCTATCATAGGGAAAGAAAATCCATTATGTGTCTTGATGCATGCTTTTGGGTTATCATATGTCTCTTGATATAGCTCATGCACATATAAGAATTCTTCTATGATCACATTCTCTCCACAAACGGGATCAATCAATATCCCATTATTGGGATTATTATTGATTCGGCTAGCTATGCAAAGAGGACCATTAGGTGCATGTTTAGGTATACCATTTTGTGAGAAAAAAATGTCAAGAGGTTTTCTAGTCAATCCCTTACGAGGTTTAGCTTCGATAAATGCTATCACTTCATTTTTGGGATGTTGTTCGATGGTATTCATATTGTCATCATTCGTGTCAACATTCATCAGATCATTCTTCATTTCACTAGCTTTGATAAATGAAATATTGTGCTTAGGCATGGGATTTATAAAGATTTTCAAATTTTGGTTATGAGGAGCTATAGACTTATTGCCCTGATCATTCACACTTCTGATTAGTAAATGATTAGAATCAGAAGGTCTTGCACAAGATTTTTAAGATGCTTACAATATTATATACTATGTCCATTTGTTTGATGGTAATAACAATAAGCATTTTTTCAAAAGCCTTTAGACAATGGTATAGTAGGATCACGCTCTCTAACAAGAGGTAAGGTAAGCATGTTTTTTTCAATAAGTTGAAACATGATGAACATGTGAAGGTTATCAAGTAAAGGAGTGAATTCTCTTTCCCTATCCTTGAAAGGAGTTGTCGTTTTTATAGCCGCCACTTGATTATTGTTTTGTTGAATTTTCTGAGGAGGATTTAATTGTAGAAATCCCTTATTTTGTTTCTTTAATGGTTGATAATTGTTTTGAGTTGTGGATTTTGACTTTTCAGGATGACTAGGGGGAATTTTCACATCACGACCGCTAATCGATTTTTGATGATCACAGAGGGATTTACATAACTATGTGAAGGATGGAAACCTCAAAATTTCAAGTTTTCTTTGGAGTTTATCTTGTAAGTTGGAAATGAACATTCTTTGAAGGTCAGCATGAGGAATCTTAATATTCACTTGTGAATAAAGTGTTTGATATCTTCCTATGAAATCAATCACTTTCTCATCCTCTTTTTGCTTGCATGCCATTAAATTAGCAAGGGTCATCTTGGGACCCATGTGAATATGGAAGTGGTTGCAAAAGGAATCAATGATTTCATTGAATGAACCCATTGAATTGTTCGGTAAAGAGGAAAACCACTCTAAAGTAGTATCCTTCAAGGATCTAGGGAATAACTTACCCAAAAGTTTATCCTCAAAGATGAAATCACTGCACAAGGTTGTGAAGGTAGAAACATGGCTTACAAGATCTCCATTCCCACCATATTTCTCAAAGTGAGGGACCTCTATACCCTATGGAATTTGTGCTCTTAATATGTTGAAGGAAAACGAGGTGAACTTGATGTATTGCAAAGGTTGACCATTATTTTTCTGTTGTAATGTTGCCACTTATTGTTGAAGGGATGTCATGGTTTGCAAAAGTGAATTAATGAGAGGGTCATTCTAGTTATAAGGTTAAGGGGAATACAGTGGTGTAGTGTATGTATGTCGAGGGCTAGTGAATTATAGGTTATTGAAGGTGGATTGTTGAGGTATTATTGTGTTTGAAAAATTTCCTATGGGAATACATATGGAAGTGCACACAATGCTAGTAGGTATGACTGTTGTGGTTGGTTGAATGGTAGTTTTGGTTGAGATTTTGTTTGTAGGTTGGAATGTTGTTGTAGGTTGGAATGTTCTTGTAAGTTGTGTACTAGTGTATGTAGGAATGGATATTGGTTTTGTGGAGGATGGGATTGGGATTCCACCATGGCTTTGAGTAGACCCCAAAGCTTGAGTGGAAGTGATAATGGTCAGGAAAATGTTGGTAACATTAGGGACATTGGTTGTAGGAGGTGAAGTCATGTGAAGTGAAGTATGCAAACTATAAGCCATGGAGGGTTGATTCTCAACACTAGTAGAAAGAGAGTTAGGAAACCCAAGTTCCATAGTGAGAGATATTGTGGGATGAAATGAGCCTCAAAATATGTCTTATAATAGTATTGTGAATAGGACACCAAGTTGTAAAGCTCATACAAGTTTTACAACCCTAGTGTACAAACCCTAGAATAGCAAAGGGAAAATGTAATAATCTAGAAGGAGGTGCAAATGGATTCAAACTTGATAAACCAAGTTGGGGGAGTGTAGTGCTCGAAACGTGCTTTCCAAAAACTATAAATTTAATATATTTTGTTTTTATTTTTCATTTTATTCTTTTGTTTAACTGAACATAGGTTTTTCACTGAACATCAAGTTCAGTGAAAAATCATTGTGGAAAAATATTAAATTTGAGAATTTTTTTTTGAAAAATATATATGCCCTAGGTATTGGTGTCCTCGTTCTAGCAAAAAAAAACTGAATTTCAATACACACCAAAAAAGTTATGCGAGCTGAAGTGCACCTATGTCTAAATTGTAAATGTTTTGACTTCAAAAAATTAATTAAAAGAAAAAATATTTTAACAAAATGTTACATGAAGGAAAATGGTGTCCACTAGATACCAGTGTTAGCAACCTTAAATCAAAAGAACTTAATTTTATCCTTGTAGAAAGTTATAAGGTCAAGCAATACACATCACTTCTTAAAAAAATGTTGTTTACTATTAAAAACTAGTTATCAAAGGAGACGCAAAAAAAATAAAAATTAATTCCATTTTAAAAAAAATATATGTATTTAAAATCTACGGAAAAAATCTCACAAATCACTAGTTTACATCATTTTCAAATTCCTAATAGTTTACCTACTAAAGGTGTCAAAAAGTGAATTTTTTTTCTGAAAATGTTGATTTTAGTTTCAAGTTTGGCCAAAAAGTGTAACCCATTATTGTGGGATGACCCATTACACAATACAATAAGTTGAAAATGAAATGATTTGATGCAATTTTGAACTTTTAACAATGCACTAGAATGAAGCAATTTAAGCTAAATGCAATGAAATTGATGAAACAACAAATTAGGAAATTGAAATAGTTCTAAAGTAACATCACTAAACAAAAGTTAAAACTAAGATTTTAATGTCCTAAAAAATGAAGAGTAGTAGCTAATAGGAACTCATTCGCTAGTAAGGGCGAATGGGTCCTGGTTAGATGTTTTTGAGTTTTTTCTATGGATTTCAGGGTGAATTTTGATGATTTTTTAGTTGCCAGAAGATTCAAACCAGACCTGATCAGGGAATCATTCACCAGTAAGGGAAAATGGGTCCTGGTTAGGTATTTTTAAACTAATTTTTAATGATTTGCAAGTTCTTAGTTATATCTTTCAGTTCTAGGTCTGAGACAGTGAGCTTCAATCTCAGATTTTCTAAAAATTTAATGTAAAAATGTAATGAAAAGATGAAATGCAAGGCCTAATTTGAAATGAAATTTTGTTTTGATTTTCAAATTAAATTATATGATATCTAAATGAGATGCAAAATTATTGATTTATTTTTATAATTTTTAGAATTAGAGAGATGCAAAAATGTGCACATCTAAACCTGATATGATATGCAAGATTTCAATACAAAACAAGTAGCCCTAAATGAGATCTTAATTCAATGAAAATCTAAGTGAATGAAAGATCTAACTTAAGATGCAATAAGAGACTCCAAAAATCAGAAAATTGCAATGTTCAATACGTCAAGTTCACCGTGCAATGAAACATTGAAAAATGGGTTCACTGAAATGTTTGATAAATAAGATGATGAACCACTATTTTTCTAAGGGATGTTTCACTCAATTATGTGTAAAATATGATGCCAATAACAATCAGAAATGCTACCTAAATATTATAGAAAGTGTGGGGGAATTTTCTAGAGCATAAAAAGATGTGTACCTTGCTAGAAAGTTATTTTTGTGCTACAAAGGACTCATTCACCTTCAGTGGAAAATGGGTCCTTTTAGGGTTTTAGAAAAATTATTTCAGGGTCCTATTCCTTGATGTATGCACTCTCAAATTCCCTGTTATCAATTTCTAAAAGTCTGTATGTAATTTTTTAGCTTTGATTCCTTGATTTTGCACTTTGAATGACAAATTTTGCAATTTTGACAATTTTGCAATTTTGACAATTTTGCTCCAAATCTTGCTCCACTTCATCTTCAACCTACAAATCTAGAATCACACACTCAAGGGAAGAAAAAATTGTTTTTTTTAGTGAATAGGGGTTTGCCTCAGTCAAACCCCTTGTAGGTAATCAAACCAAATGATGAAATAAAGGAATGAAGAATGAATATGAAATAATGTAAATGATGTCACCTTGGATGATGTCTTGTGAAACAAATCTGCAAACTAACATGTAGTGGCCATCAAGAATGTAGATCTTGGATCCTTAAATGTGATTTGAACAATGGTTGTAATAGATCTTCAATGCTACATCCACTTCTTTAGCTCAACAACATGAGTGAATGCATCAAACCCTTGATATGATAAAATGAACTTGAATTGTTGCAATAAACTCTTGAAATCTTCCTTGGAATTCCTTATGAATGCTCTTGTAATTCTTTAAGGCTTGATCACTTGAATACTTGAAGGCTTAGAATGAATTTCTAGATTGGGTTAGGAGAAACAATGTGAATTAACCCCTTATTTATACTAAATTAGGATATTAACCCCAAAATTCAAACAATTAAGGCCGACACCAAATCTGAAAAGAAACATTATTAAATTCCCACCAGAATGAAATTCAAAAAGGGGGGTCTCATTAAGGGAGGACCCATTTTCCACCTAGGGTGAATGGGTTCTGGCTTAGTTTACCAAGACCTAACCCTAGGGAATTGAAAGAGGGATAAAACCCATTCTAGTTCAACTTAAAAAGGGGGGTCTTGTTAAGGGAGGACCCATTCACCACCTAGTGCGAATGGGTCCTAGCACACTTTTCTAGGACCAAAATTTTCCCAATGAAATATTTTATTAATTAAATCATGAGTGTTGGGATAGATCTTCGAGAGGTGTCAAAATTAAGGCTTAAATTTGAATTAAAGGGGGTTAATTACTCCAATTATCCATAATTAATTAATGGACACCTACATAAATGTGAAAGCACTTTATAGCACTTTACAACACTTAAATAGGGCACACACTATGTACATTTTACTAGAAAGGGGCCCATTAGGCTGAATTAAGCAAATATATCCTAGAAAAGTGTGAAAGTGTATTAAAACACTTTACAACACCTTTGCAAAGGATCATTTAAGGCATGTTTTAGTTAAATAAAGGTCAAGATATAATAGTGTGAATGTGTACAACACATTACAACACCACTCAAAGATACCATTAGTTTAGTTTTAATGTCAATTATCAAACAAATTAAGGAAAAATGCTACTTTTTCCGTTACTAAAATCACATCATTTTTACTTTGTTCTTGCTGCAATATAACAAAAGAAGGCTTAGTTTCTCTAAAAATAATGCTTCTACTATATATTACCTTTTGTGCAACAGGTTCCCAAAGCTTTTATCCTTTCACATTATAACTGTATCCAATGAAGATACATTTCACAACCTTGTTCTCTAACTTTGTTCGCTTCTCCTTTGGCACATGTGCATATGCCTCACAACCAAAAAATCTAAAATGTATTAATGAAGGCTTGCGACTCGACCATGCCTCTATAGGCATCTAATCAACAAGATCTGATGTAGGAGACCTGTTAATAAGGTAATAGCTAGTGGAAACAACTTCAGCCAAAAAGCTTTGTTCTAGACCAACACCACTCAACATACTCCTAGCCTTCTCCATCAGTGTCTTGTTCATTCTTTCTACAAATCCATTCTGTTGCGGAGAATACGAAGTTGTCTTCTGTTTATGAATACCACAATGTTTACATAATCTATCAAAATAATTAGAGAAAAATTCACCGCCATTATCAGTAAAACATTTTATTTTCTTTCTAGTTTGCAACTCAACCATTACTTTAAATTCTTTAAATCAACTGAAAAACTTCAGATTTACTCTTTAGAAAATATACCCATGTCCTTTTACTATAATCATCAATAAATGAAACATAATATGTGGATTTACGAATCAAATGGAAATCTATAGGACCAAACACATCTGAATGAATAAGATCCAATACAACACAAGATTTATGAGAACTCGAGTAAAACTGAATGTGATTTTGTTTTCCATAAATACAATGCTCACAAAAATCAAATTGAAGATTACAATCAGACAAACCTTCAACAAGGTTTTTATTTTTCAAGGTCCTTGGACCCTTTTCTCTAATGTGGCCAAGTCTCTGGTACCATAACATAGTTTTCTCTGCAGGTAACTTTGTTGTAGAAGAAAGAGCACCCTTGGGTACCCAAAAGCCATGACCATCTACTGAAGGTGAAACCCTCACTTCTTCCATAGTCTTGCTTTTCACAAAATTACTATTGCACTCAATAGTGCATGCATTGAGCTTATACAATGTGTCATATCTTACACCTCCAGAAATCACCCTAGCACCTCTAACCATCTTGCATCCTGCATCAGAAAATACTACTTGCACAACTACATCTATTAGTTTGCTTACAAATAAAAAAATTCATACTAATCCAAGGATATGCAACACACCATTAATCCTTTTTATTCTACCATCAAGAAACCTGATTTTAACTTTACCACGATCAACAATGTATAAATGAGAATCATCACCCAAGTATGTACCTTACCTCCATTAAATTCTTCATATTTAGAAAACAAATCTTTATTAAAGTTCATATGGAAAGATGCACCTGAGTCAATTAACCATGCATCATTACCTAGACAAGTTGCCAAAGCTGCAATGAATGCATTGCCATATTCCTTCTCAGACTTAGAATCAAAATAAAATTTCATCTTTTTCTTCTTCTCTTCTTCTTTGCATTCCTTACGAACATGTCCAAGCTTATTGCAGTTCCAAAAAATAACTTTGGACTAAATTCCAAGATATTTAGATCTCCCCCTAGACTTGGATTTTTCATGCTTCTCATTCTTCTTTCCTTTTTCCTTAGGTCTTCCATGAACATTTAGGGCCTCCTTGGTAGTAATGGATACCTTCCTCCTCATCTCTTCAATAAGAAAAGAACCCACCAGTCACATCTATAGACTTAAAAAAAATAGAAGTACTCCCAATATCCATAACAAGAGAATCCCACAAATCAAACAAAGAACAAAGCAATATCTGACATTTTTCCTCCTCATCCATTTTTGTACTAATGGATGCCAATTGAGCCACCAACAGATTGAATGCTTCTTGTTGATCTGTGATTCATCCATCCTCTTCCATTCTCAAGGAATATAATTTCTTCCTCAAGAAAATCTTGTTCACTAAATATTTGGCTTGATACACCTCACCAAGCTTCTTTCATAGTTTCTATGCAGAGGTCTCCTCCTGGACATTAATTAAAATAGAGTCTACCAAACACAATTTGATTAGAACCTTGGCTTTATGGTCCATAACATAATATTGAGTAGCCTAGAAGTAGGATCTGTAGGCCTTGAGACATTCTCATCAACAACATCCTACATATCTCAATTTATCAATAGATCCTCCATCTTTAGCTTCCACATCTCAAGATTATTACTAGAAATTTTTTCCACCTCTATTCTCTCTGATTAATTCACCATCTAAAAATTCTTGTAACAAGATCCTAAAGTATCTTCTACACAAGCTCCTAGTCAAATCTGGATTAGTTGAAAAAACCAAACAACCCACAACTAAAACCAAGGTGATCAAGCTTTGATACCACTTGTAAGGAAGCTAAGGTAGCGGAACAACTTCCTACACTAATCTTGATAGGAGAATTTAATGCAAAACTTTTACAAATCTTTAATAGATATAGAAACTCAAATAGAAATAAACATTTAAATATCATGCATACCACGAAACAATGATTTACACGGGAAAAACCCTTTTGGGAGATAAACCCCACACTCCAAAATCCACCCAATATATTATTCAGTAAATCACAAAGATTACAATGTAGATGCAGAGCAAGCTTCTCACAAGAGTATCACCACACAAAGATTAAGAGACAACATGACTACTATCAGATCTCAAAATACATCACTGTCTCTCTACCGTAGTTATAATACAACGCCCTCATAAAATAGAGTTACATTCTAGGGAAATACAGGCCAACAAAATATCCACCATTAGATCTAAAACCTAATAATTAATGGTCTAGATTTATAATGTATCATTTATGTAATGTATGTCGGCCATTTTATTAGTTTCCTGAAAAAGTTAACAATAAATTTTTTACAAACATTCCACTCTCTCCCCTTGTTGCCATTGTATATTACACCTATTGGTGTGACGAGGAAATCTATATATATATATATTCATATATATATCCTATCAATAATAAAATTTATATAATTGCAAGGTTGAGACACATTTTCCCAATGAGAGGGAACCCACAACTAGGTTCAAATATTCCCTTGAATTGTTAGAATTTTTTAGGGAGACACTTAGTTACATACATAGCTTCTATTAAGTAATCTTCCTATGATTTACATACCATCTTTTTATCACTCATGAATTGGGATTGCAAGGGTTGAAAACCTAGAACAACCTTAGACACATACAAAATTTTATGCATATAGTTGAATGAGTAACCCTTATTGCTTATAAAATTCTTGTATATACATAGCATTCTACTTTCATCCATTTGTTTCTCTAGGTGGGGTCACATGGATGCATTGCAAGTGAATAAATTTAAGTCTCCAAAAAACCATCTATAGAATAAATATTCCTTGGATTTATTGGTTGGTACCCTATGGAGAGGTAAATCATATTTCCTCCCTAAAAGTAGCTACAAGGTATTAGTTTGTAGACCTATAAATATGGGCATTCATTAATCATGTTCAACTTGGTTGTTCCTATTTTATATTACTAGTGCACATAGTCTTTGCATTTTATTTCATGTTATGGAGGAGTCTGAAAGTATTTAGGATTGATTTAGAGATTGAGAAGTCTCCATAATATTCAATTGAGACCATTAAGGGAATTCCAAAACATGTAGGAGGGTAGCTAAGCATCTTTTTACAAATGGTGGATTAATGAGCTGGGATTGAGAGTAGGGTTTACAAATGTGAACAATAGAAAGATAACTCTACAATGAAGGTTTGGTGGGAATTTGAAGTTGGTGTGCACTTTGTAAATTACAAGGAAGAGCTAAAATATTGTGGGAAAATATAAACTGGACAATTGAGAACCATATCTAGGAAGAAAGGGTATAAATTGCAAGAAGGTATGAAAACCCACAAAGATGAACTACAAGAAAGCACAACTCAAGTGTAACTTAGAAGAATTATAAAATTTTATAGAGACTATATTTTGAAAGGAAGAAAAGAGGTTGAGATGTAGAAAATAGTTTTGGGAAGAAAGTTTGCAAGACTTGAAAATATGAATGCAAGGTCTGAAATTCCATAGAGGAAAAATGATGCGTCAAGTAGGATTTGGAGTGCAACTTGAGAAATTTAGACATGCACATGGAGTCCAAAATTATCTAGGTAGTAGAGAATACAAAAAAGTACGAAGGGAAGGTTGGAGGGAACTTTGAAAAAGTTTCTAACATGCACATAAGTTCTAAAATTTACAAGAAATAGATGAATAAGGAAAAAATTGTGCAAGCGTGGAAGGAAAAAATTGGGAGGAGTTCCAACACAATGCTTGAATAATATCTGTATACACCTAAAAATGGTCACATCACAATAGTCTGGTAATTAAATAAATATTTTAAATATTTAATTAAATCTCTAAATTCAATCTACGTATAAATAAATCTAAATAATTTATTTATATTGTTCATTCTTTCATTTCGATTAAATAAATATGTTTATTTAATCGCTTTTCTTATCCATTTCCTAATTAATTAAATAAACATTATGATTTATTTATATTAATTATTATATAATCTTGGCTTGAATATTTTTATTCAAATAAAGATTAAATATTATTCTCTTCTAAAATTCTTCTAAATCCATTCATAATTAAATATTCCAAATATTTAATTAATTCCTCTAAATCCATTCACATTTTGATTAATTCTTCTAAAGTCACATCATAATTAAATATTCCTAAATATTTAATTAAGTCTTCTATAGTCCTAAAATCAAAAATCAAACTCACATGAAATTTATTTAATATTGGATTATCTTCAACAACTGTGAAACAAACATCCAAAACATAAAATTAATTTCTCTGTTCCTGTGCAAGCTTGTTCCCGTGGGTTGAAGACAAGTCTCCATTCTTCTCTGCAACCTCCCAACATCTTCCATCTTCCTCTCAACCTCTCCATCTCTCACCATTCAAAATTACCAGACAATCTCATAGCCATTGATCTTTGCCAGCCAGGCTCTTGCCTGTAAAAAGCTATAAAAAGGACTGCCATGTCTTTGAAATGACAGAGAAGCTTTCATACAGGAAAACTATACCAAATTTGCAATAGCATAGTCTTTTAGCATTCATAGATTTTAGAATCATAGCATATCATGGCCAATCATCCTCATAGTTTAGTTTTAGAAGCATCCATAATCCACAGCCCTTGTGCATAATTTACAGCCCCTATGCATATCCGTATCAACATTTTCACTCCATTAGCATATAGGATAGAAGTACTCTCCCTTTTGCATACTCGTTCTACAGGTTGCCATTCTAAGAAGCCTTGCTTACACAATATGAAAGCAGCAGCTTCAAGAGAATCACTGGAGATAGAGGACAATGGAATGGTTCTGAAGAAGCTCTGTTTGTTTTCTTTGAATTCAATTATCTTGCTTTCTTTAGTTTAATGTTTCATTTGTGTGTTTTTATTGTTTTACTTTGATACTAACGTATTTACCACACAATATCTATCATGACTTTAGTTTTAATATATAGTACTAAAAAAGACCTAGTGTTATCATTAATCATTTTGTCCCAAACCTTCTCCAGATTAACTCTTATCTAGTTGTAAATGGATTGAAAATGGAAAAATATTTAAATTTCTTAGCATCACTTTTTCTTTTTATTCTCTTTGGGAATATTTTCTTTCTCACGTTCACAAGAAAATAAATTTTGGATATCCAAGCCCCTTTCCTTTGTTGGAAAGTTTCAAATTTGTTGTTTAGGTACTTTCTACCATTGATTTCTACTATTCTTTTTGCAAGGATCCTTTTGAGTCCTACTACCAAAAGATTGAGAAAGTATTGATGGATTTTATTTAGGAATCCTCTAAGTAGGGAAAATGATTTCATATATTTTTAGGATATTATTACCTTCCTCATGAACTTTAAGGCCTTGGGCTTATTTATACCCATTGTGGATGACTAGCTTTAAGTGCTAAATGGATAACCAAAGTTGTTGAGAGTAGTGAATTGCTTACAAAATTATTCTACAACATTGTATTGCTTCTATATTTCCTCAATAAAAAAAATATTACAAAGGTCTTGGTTTCCATTCAATTCTTATTATGATGGAGTTGGTGCACCTCTAGGGAACTTTCATTGCCTAGAGTATCTAAAAATCTTGGGAAGCAATCAAGCCTTGGTTACTTTTGAATGTGAACAAATTTAGAATAAGACTTTCCTTCAACCAACAATCTCTACAGAGGTCTCCTATGATTACTTGCTAGGATATACCCTTAGCCATAGTGCCATGAGTTCATGCCTTGAAGCATTTTCATAAAGATATTTGCTTCATCTTAGCTCTCTTTTTCAAAACCACTAGAAATAATATGCCTTCAACTAATTTTAAAGTCACATACATGGTCTCTAAGTAGGATCATGAATCCTTGTAGACTATAGTGGACTATATTCTATCAAATATAATCCACAAGATTGGGATAAGTGTACTATACCCTAGTAGAAGGATTATAATTGTATCCAAACACTCATTTTAGGAATTACAAGCCTTTTGAAGGCTATTCATGGATTTCTTCACAACTACCAATGATTCAACAGCTCAATGATAGGTGTAATCTTCAATCCATTACCACTCAACCACAATGCAAGTTTCATGGAGGGTTTAGTCAACTATTTTGGAGTAGAAGCTTGTTCATTTTTCTTTCTATCTCCTTTACCAGAGCCTCTCCATTGGGTATTATTTAATTCATATGGGTGTTTCTAATCTCCATTGTCATTTTTGTGGACAACTTGAAACTATATTTAAGCATCTTTTTTGGGTTTTCCCATGGGCTTAAAATGTTGGGATCTAGATTCATGACCTTTGCAAGCCTTTTATGTTTTAAAAGCTATTCTCCCAACACATGACTCTTCAAGGTGAGTAGCCTAGAATGCTAGCTAAATTTACTTAAATTCAACATGCCTTGAAAGCTAAGAATTTATTTAGTACCTATAAAGATAAAAATGTTGCTTTTTTTTTTGGGAGCTTCTATGGATTCACATTTTTTCAAATATTCTAAAACCATGATATGCTCTAATTTTCTACTATACATTTAGGTGCAAGCAACTAAATTTTATTTGGAAGTTGCCCACTTAGAAAACCTTATAGAGAATTAGACAATTGATCCATGTATTGTTGCACATTTGTCATCATCTCCCTCAAATAAGGATCATTTTCCTTCTTAGGGTTCAAATGTGCTCATAGACTCAAGGTTCGTTTCTAACACCACTGTCATGACTTTGCTTATGGTTTATGTAGGTCTCCTTAGCATTGAGGACATGGTTGGTCCTCGTGGAAATGTGCCTAGTCCTTTGCTTCTCGACTTCATAATGGAGCTACTTTTGCATGACCATAACATGGTAAGCACCCTTGGTTGCCTCTTTCTATTTCTCCTATTCATATTGTTCTTATTGATCAAGAAAAATATAAAGACAGAAAATACAATAATATAATATCAATTGGGAGCCAATCCCTAACAACTAGGACCTCCTATATGTTTGGGGTAATCCCTCGGACACAAACATGACTCCTCCTCACACTAGAATTACACTAATTACTTAGCAATTTAACCGCTTTTATACATTTTACTCAAACGCTTCTTAAAATTTTATATTATTACACCATATTTTTTATGAATTAATATGTATTATTATTTTTAATAAATAAATTAAAAAATGCACTACTTTATTTCCTACACTTGCTTCCCCATAACAAAGCCTGGTTTCTCTCCAAATTGATTATCAATTAAAAATACTTTTTCAATTACAAAAGTAGGGGAATCATACAATTATTTTTTAAAAAATTACAAGAAAAAGATAACATAAATGATAACAAATCTATGTTGGAGTCCACGCTACTTAATATCCCGCTATGCTTCAATGCCTCAAACATGTATATATCTTCACATCACAACTGTGGCTAATACTACAGGTATTACGATGTTAAGAAAAGTGGATGCAAAAATGTTCGAAGCTGAATTGTTCTGGGTGGGATTCGAACTCGGGTTTGCCTGTATTGTTGGAGCGCCAGAACCGGTGGTAGAAGGGGAAGTAGGAGGGACCCCTGAAGCTGTCGGAGAAGGGGAAGTTGTAGGAGCCCCTGAACCTGGACACAACAGTTGAATGTCAATAACAATCATTCTACACCCTATGAATTTGCATCTCAATAGAAAAAGTAAAGAAATAAATTTTTACCTTGGCATTGGCTGACAGGCGGTGTGGTGACTTTGCATTCGCTGGGCAGGGCGAGAGCTCGAGTCTGATTAATGGGAATTCCCAGAGAATTATTACCAGTGAGCAGCTGGCAGAGACAGGGAGCGTTATTCTTCACAATAGAACAAGAAAACAAACAACTACAAATAAAGAGTAAATCAAAATTCATTAAATATTACAATAGGAGATTATGTATGCATTTTCAAAGAGTATATAGCACACAATTATCTCATAAATAATGTTAGTTTTAGAGAGTGAAACTTTGTGATCTTTGTAAGAGCTACTAGCTAGGATTGCATACTGATGACTTGAGATTTGAATTTAGATAAGTTGGAAGCAAGATCCATATATATATGGTGAACTAGTGACTACAATATTGATCCAAGAATCTGTACTTGATTCAAGATGAAACATTTGTCAAGTGGAAAATTTGAGGAATCACAAAAATAGAAAGACTCCATTTTTAGAATAGATACCAACCAGATTTCAAAATCTTAAAAAAAAAGAATAACTTATATACATATTATAACATTTAATTTAGAATATTAGCCCACAACTATCATTAATTAATATAGGTTAATTTATGACTAGTTGTAAACATTTTCTTATATTAACCTAAATTAAGCTTAGTAGTAATTTAGTTTTCCTTCTATATTTTGGTGAATAAGTTTCAAATCCTATACTTATCTATCTTTCTTCTTATGGTTTCTCATCCTCATTAGAATTTTGTTTTTTTTTTTAAGTGGGGAATCGGGTAGCACGACCCCCTATAAACTGCAGTGCGTCTGGTAAACTTTTTAACGTGACCAACGATGCTATCTCATCCTCATTAGAATTCAAATAGATACTTTTTTTTTTAATTTTCATTATTAGATTTAATCTACCATTTTTTTCATTAGACTTCATCAACATATCTAAATTTTCATATTTTATGCTGTTTTACATTTCATATATTTTAACAATCTTATCGATTATGTTTCTTAACCTTTAATATTTTTTCATTATGTAGAAAATGAACTGCAATAATATTATACATTTTCTTTCCAAATTTAATTGAATGAATCAAAACATATAGAAAAAACCTTGATACAGTTCATTTTTAAATTTTTAACATTAATTAAAACATATATATTAAACCTTGATATACAATGTCATCTGAAAATCTGTCTACGAAATGTAAAGTTCAAGTTATACTTAAATGTTCTTGTTGAAACACATGACACCAAACATTAAAATACTCATTCATGAGAAGTTTTCCTTGTAGATGAGGTCAAGAACGAGGCAGGAAGACTCCATTACAAATATTGAATATTTTTGTTGCACATTCAATCTCAATAAAAGAAAAAATAATTAAATATTATAAAATTTAAAATATAGTTTTTGCACTGTAAGAAACTTGAAAAACAATTCGCAAATATGGGCGGCTTTAGAGACACCTAAACGTCTGTCCATTTTAAACCGTTTAAAAAAAACATAACGCTGGAGCCCAATATCCTCCAATGAATCAAAGATTTGTTCAGAAGCGTTACACAGCACAGATGGTTAGGTGAACGGCAACACTTCTCTCTTTCAACACTGTTGAGCATCGCAGTCCCTTAATTTCCATTTAAAAACCCCCGCCCGCACAACTGCTACATCACAAGATACTAATCTCTTCTGATACAATTATCAGCAAGTTGTCTACTACTGTAAACCTCAAGAAGAGTTGGTTTCAGTTTAAGAACAATGGCAGGCTTAAAAGTAAGTGAAGGAACAGCAATCTCGTCGATTGCGATAATTATGAGCGTGGTGACACTCATGGCTGCTGTGGGAAGGCACGGGGCTACCGCACAGTCGGACTGTAACAGTGCCCTGGTAAGCTTATCACCTTGTCTGAATTATATAACGGGAAATGAGACGAGCCCTTCTCAGGGGTGCTGCGGCGCCCTTGCTACCGTCGTGAGAAATAATGCCTCTTGTCTCTGCCAGCTGCTCACTGGTAACAATCAGCTGGGGATTGCCATTAATCAGACTCGAGCTTTGGCTCTGCCCAGTGAATGTAAAGTTGCCACACCGCCTGTTAGCCAATGCGAGGGTAATTTCATTCGGTTTAGTGTTATTGAAATTAAATTTGAAATCCTAATTAACAAGGCGTATATAAATTGTTACTGATCTTCAACTGTTCTTTTCAGGTTCAGGGGCTCCAACTACTTCCCCTTCTTCGACCGGTTCAGGCACTCCAACTAGACAGGCCACCCCGGGATCGAATCCCAGTGAGAACAATTCGGCTTCGGGCAATTTGATGTCCTCTGTCGTCAACGTGTTGATGGGAATGGTAGTAGCGGCAATTCTGATTTGAAGATATGCATTCAAGAGTTGAATCCAGATATGGAGTAATGTAGACTTTCGCATAGAATGGGTTTTTCCCCGACTGGGGTTTTTGTTCAGATTGTTATTTTGAAAGCAGGGAGTAAAGGCCTCACGCACTGAGATTCAGGTGTGTAGTCATTTTCGATGTTCAATTTTGAAATTCTCTGTACTGTAATCATTCTTAATTTGAGAATTTTTTTGGAGTGATAATAAAATTATGAAAATGTTCGACAGCGAATGGAATCCAAGAAACAAGTCTATGGAAGATGCACTAATGAAAATATAACAAATTGAAGTCCAATTTATTTAACTTTTTAAGTTGTTAATACAATTAATAAAAAATATAATGGTAATGAAAATTGATTGAAGAGAAAAAAATGATGTATAGTGTAAATTTGGGACTTCATTTTCTTATTAGTGCATTAGTTCTTGCCATGTTGTGGTTTGTCTTTATTTTTTGTTTTATTTTTTTCTATTTGAATCTGAGTGATGTGACTTCTTCAACTCATTTTTTTATCTTTTTAATGTGGATATGTATTATATTATTTTATAAATAGTAATAAAGACACTTATTCCTTAAGAAAAAAAATCTAATAAATTAAGTATAAATTTATTAACAAATTATAAACAAATTGTAAATTATGTTTCACTAAATTATATTACAATAATAGAAATAATAAATCTCATAAGATTGTGAAATAAGAAGTAAATTTATTAACAACAAGCATGTTGAGTAGTTATCTAGATTAAAAAAATGATTATAGCATAATACATAATTTTACAGTAGATTTCAAATCAAGTATAATAGATAAAAAATATTGACAAATACATTACAAATCAATAGTACTACTCAAGACGGATGTTGAATGCATTCCATACTACATGTCCACCACTCTCCTCAAGATTCAACATAATGATGACATATGTTTTACTAGAAGATCACAGTTTTTTTTGTAAGGTGCTTGTTTTCATTTTTTCTACTATTTTTTCTACTAGGATCCTTCAAAAGCCTATTACCAATACCTTGAGAAACTATTGAGGGATTTTATTTGGAGATCCTCTAAATTAGGAATATAATTTCATAGGTTTTCTTAGGATTTTGTTACCTTATGAATTTGGGACCCTAGGCTTATTGATAGTCATTGTCAATGATTGGCTTTAAGTGCTAAATGGATTAAAAAATCTTTTCATGGTAGTGAAGCTTACATAATTATTCTCCAACATTATGTTGCTTCTTGATTTCCTTAATAAAGACAATCTTGGGAAGGTCTTGGTTTACATTCATATCTTATTATGATGGAGCTAGTGCAAATTTAGTGCACTTTCAAATTACCTAGAGGATTTGACAATCTCGAGAAGCCATCAATCCTTCGCTACATTGAAATTGAATAAATTTAGAACTAAAATTTCTATCAACCAACAATCTCTTTAGTGATTCTTCTATGATTACTTGCTAGGATATACCCTTAGCCATAGGTCCTTGAGTTCATGTCTTGAAGTTCTTTCTTAGATGAATTTGCTTCATTTCAATTTCCTTTTCAAAACCATTAGAAATAAGATGCCTTGACCAAGCTCTCTAATTAGGATCATGAATACTTGTAGACTATTGTGGATTCTATTCCTTTGGATATAGTCCAAAAGATTGGGATTAGGTGTACTAGACCTTAGGAGAAAGATTATAATTGTATCCACACACTTTTTTTGGGAATTGCAAGCCTCTTATAGGCTACTGAAGGCTTTCTTAACATATATCAATGATTCAATAACTCAATAGGTGGAATCTTCAATCCATTGGGCCACTTAATCACAACACAAGTTTCATGGTAATTTCAATCAACTGTCATAGAGAAAAATCTTGTTTATTTTTCTTTCTATCTCCTTTATTAGAGTTTCTACATTGGGCATCGTTTGATTCATATGGATGTATTTAATCTCCACTATGCTTTTTATTGGCATCTTAAAACTCCTAAGCATCTTTTCTAATTTTACCCATGGGATCAAAATGCTTGGATCTCAATTCATGAATTTTTTGAGGATTTTTGGCTTAAGCTATTCTCCTAGAACGTTATCTAAATTTTACTTAAATTCACCATGCTTTGAAAGCGGAGGATTTATTTAGTAGATGAAAAGATAGAAATGTCGCTTTCTTTTTTGGGGCTTCTATGGATTCTCATTTTTTCATGTATTCTAAAGCCATCATATGTTCCAATGTTCTATAATAGATTCAAGTGCAACCTATTAATTTTTCTTTGTAAGTTGTCCACCTACAAACTCTTATACAACATTGGGCAAACACTCCATGTATTTTTGCACATTTGCCATTGTCTACCTCCAACAAGGATCCTTTTCCTTCCAATTGTGTAAATGTGGTCATAGACATAATGTTTGTTCCTAAAACCACTCCCATGACTTTTCTTATGGTTTATATAGGTCTCCTTAGCATTAAGGACATGGTTGGTGTTCATAGACACATGGCTATTTTTATTGCTTCTCAACTTCATAATTGAGCTACTTTTGTATGACCATTCAATGGCAAGTAACCTTACTTGACTTTTGTTATTTCTCTTGCTCACACTGTTTCTATTGATCAAGAAAAAGAAAAAAGGGCAAAAAGATAATGGTACAATTATGAGTTGAGAGCTAATCCCTAATGCATAAAACCTCTTATATGATTGGAACAATCCTTTTAATAGAGACATGCCTCCTCCTCTCATTGAAATTACACTAATTGCTAACCGATTTAATTGCTATTTAAGTTAAACTTCTAAAAAAATTATTACTATTACATCCATATTGAACTCATACATGTTATTGTTTTAAAAAATTAATATAAAACCGCACTAGTCATTTGAAAAGTGGGGTGGCAGGGACAGTCGGTGGCCACTCCACCACTCGATCTGCAATTTTGTTAATTATGTCTTTATTAGTGCATTTAGAAGAAAACATCTGAATATTGAAGAGGGCAAGGTGAAATGCACAAAAGCTTAAGGTGAAATGCACAAAAATCTTAGTGCCAAGGACAAACGCAACGGTAGGCAAATATGTAATGGCTTGATACCGAGGTGGAGGCAGTGACATTGGTAGGCCATATCTCATCGTCCCCTTCAAATTTGTGATGAAGCCCTTACAACATCCTAGTCTAAATCAGAGGTCACAAAACTCACACTTGATTACCCTAACTAGTTGAAATATAGATGGTTAATCATAAAAAGCTTAAGAAATCATGTCCTACACTTGCTTCACCAGAACAAACCGTGGTCCAAAGGGATAATCAAATAAAAATGTTTTTTCTATTAAAAAATTAGGGAAATGTACAAATATTTAAAAAAATTATACAAGAAACCATAAAACATAAATAACAATTCTATGTGAAAGTCCACGCTGCTTCAATGCCTCAAACATGTATATATCTTCACATTACAACTGCAGCTAATAACACTACCTTTACGACGTTAAGCACAGGGGAAGCAGAAATGCTCGAAGCTGAATTGTTCTGGATGGGATTCGAACTTGGGGTTGCCTTTGTAGTTGGAGCGCCAGAACCGGTGGCAGAAGGGGAAGTAGGAGGGACCCCTGAAACTGTTGGAGAGGGGGAAGTTGTAGGAGCCCCTGAACCTGCACACAACAGTTGAATATCAATAACAGTCATTGTACACCCTCTGAATTTGCATCTCAATAGATAGTAAACAATCACATTTTTACCCTGGCATTGGCTGACAGCCGGCGTGGTGACTTTACATTCGGCGGGCAGGGCGAGAGCTCGAGTCTGATTAATGGGAATCCCCAGCGAATTGTTGCCAGTGAGCAGCTGGCAGAGACAGGGAGCGTTATTTTTCACAACAGAAGCAAGGGAGCTGCAGCACCCCTGAGAAGGGGTTGTCTGATTTCCCGTGATATAATTGAGGCAAGGCGATAAGCTCACAAGGGCGCTGGTGCAGCTTGATTGCGCCATGACACCCTGCTTTCCCACCACAGCCATGAGGGCTACCACGCTCAATATTACCAGAATTAAAGGCTTCACTGTTGTCTCTGTTCCCCTTGATCCTGCCATTGAACTTAAAAACAAAACAAATCTTCCTATGCTGCGCAGTAGAAAGAATCAGAGGCCTCACAAACTGCTGTATCCAAACAGAGTGTTGTGCGTGTTCTGCAATCAGTAGAAAGGGCGGGGAAGTTTAGAGGGAAATTTGAGGGCCCACAATACCCACAAGAGTGGGTAGTCAAAAGATGGTTATTCACCAAACCAAGCTGCTGTGTAATGCCTCTCAAAAATAGTTTACTCCTTATGCATGTCGAGTATAAAATTGTTTTCTTATAACTGTTTAGAATGAAAAGAGAAGTCGGTACTCCTATTTTCGCGGTGAACGTATTCCATGGCAGTAACTGGATTTGAATGAACTCATTTTAAATAATGAGAAGCAGGTATATTGGTAGCCAACTGCTCTACCTTGCAACTACGTAGCAACAAAAGTATATTTTAAATTCTCGGATGCGTTGGCTTTGACGTCGATGCATTATATGCTTAGTCTTCTCGATTTGAGTGAGCATATTACCTAGATATATATATAGTCTTCATTATATTTTCAGTATACGCTTTCTTATATATTTGTTTAGACACTATATTTATTAGTTTATTCATACACATTATCTATTTGGATTTGATCATATATCTACTCAAGTTCACTTTTGTATTTAGACACGATCTTTACTTTTTAAAATTCAATTTTAAAATTTGATTGGTCTATTATTTTCTTACCCTAAGCCCACTAATTACATATTTTATACAATTTTATTTTATGTGGTAGTAGCACAAGCAATTTACCTAGCTTAGGTCATGGACACCTTATTATTGACATTAAGATCATGATAAAGAAATAGTCATAGGATAATAAATTAGGTAAGATGGGCTAAGGCTACTATTTTATGTTGGGTTGAGTAAGTATTGGTCAAACGATCAATATAATACCAAACTATTTATGATATATTCATCAATAGGTCAATCCCCTCTTCCCAAAAATGATTTTCCCTCCATGCCAAGTACTACAACAAATAGGGTAGGGGTGGGTGGGAAATCTAAGTCATGAGTGTCACACATACAATAGTAGAGCCAAACCTTGGTTGAGATGGAAAAACCTATCCATGGCTATGGCTAGCTTGAGGAAACCAACCAATTTCCTTATGGATAGTAAGTAGGCTAAAATGGATTATATTTTGGTCATTGCATAATAAGGCTCTATTGGATGAAGCAATCGGGCTATCAAGACAAGATGCATGATGTCAAGAGTTAAGAATCTAAACTATCTATGACTTGAGACTATGTGAACTTGGGGAAAATCTTGGCTGAGGTGCTCAAAATCAATTGATAGTTTAGGCCCTACTCTACAATGGGCCCCAATTTTGACATAGTAGGGTTAAGATATCGATCCTCATGTTTTGGAGGGTCCACCTTTAGTTTGGGTAGGCCACTACCTCTATATTATGGGGTGATTCTATTTTGAATGGGTAATTAATTAGTCCTTAGAAATACAACCAACATATGGTTTTGATACATCTAGACCCACTATTCCCCCCACCCCACTAGCTCATGAATTAATTAAGGTAGGTTTGTTTGATGGGAATTGACTACAACTAATAAAAATGGGGCCCTAACTCTAGAGTGGACTAGAAATGGGAATGGGGAATGCAATGCAATATATAATCACATACCCTAACTAGTTCCCAACCACAAGCCACCAATGAATAGTAGGAGCTAATTCATTTGGCATCTCCTTATATTCAAGGATTTATTTGTATATCATTCACATTTAATGAAAGGAACTCTTCAATTGGTTCTCTAAAACAAATCTATATCTACACACTCATCATAAAAGAATTTTCATCACTAATATCTATAATCTTTGATCTTTTAAAGACATTTCCACAAGTTGAACTAGAAGAATATATTCTCTCATGACATAACAATAGCCCTTCTAAAGTAATTTAAATAACGCTAGTCTTTAAGTACAAAAAAAATGAAAGTACAAAATAAGGAAGATCAAGTCTACGTACAAATATTTATAATGAAAAAAATATTAATAGTAATTAAAAGAATATATAAAGAGACCAAAATTTAGAACTACAAAAAAGATAATAAAAGATTTCAAAGCCAAATATGTGGGTTAAACCCTCAAGTTTAGAAATAGAAGCTTATTCTAAGCCTATTTTAAGTTAAAGGGTATGGTCTTAATTGGTTTAAGAATAATGAACAATTTTTTTAACATGGTAATTTTACAAAAAGGTATAATTGAACCATAATGTGATCACATCATACCTCAATTATTTTTTAATAGTGCAATCATATTATATCATAAAACTTATTTTTGGCCCTCTTTGGCCCTCATCTCCATACACATGATCCATTAAACCTTATTTTTTGAAAGGTCTTGTACAATTTAGACTTTTGAGCTTAATAATATAATAGCCAAATTAAAATAAACATATATATTTCCCATTATAATAAAAAAAATGGTTAAAAGGAAATAATCATGATTTATTGAATCCCTAATAATACATTCATCAATCTTAAAAAATAAAAAATCATCCTTTGTAATAATTTCACAATCACAACATGCTGGTATTGGCATGGTGTGATGGTTTAAAGGTGGCATTGTTGTTCTTGCCACCAAGCTTCAAACCCCATTGGGGTGGTATTGTTGAATGGTTGTATTCTGGTTCATAGCTCTGGTTCAAAAGTGTTTACCCCTTGAATAGAAAAAAAGTCACAATCACAACATATTACTTAAACACATGACTATTTAATAGTAATACAATAGTAAATCAATATTACTAGAGTTAAGTACATCTTAAGTTCTTATCACTTCACAAATTCTCAACCAATATCCACTATACCATATGAATATATGATATTTAATGATGGTGTTAACTATTCTACCATAAAAAAAAAAACTACACACTTCATCTAATTAAAAAAATACGAGGATACACTACAAAATACTTATATGAAAATATTAGGAGTATACATATATTTATATCAGTATGAATTAAACATAAAAATGTCACATCAATATTATTATCAAATCACATGTAAGGATTGTGACACATGCTTTATTCATAATCATGATTAAGGAATGTATGTATTTCAATGAAAGAAGTAAACATCAATATAGTTCACATGAATGTCAATATAAAAGATTCTTTTCATTAGCAAGTGTAAGATTTAACTATAGGGTTAATTAAACATAATAAGCAAGGTACATTTATGATATAATATGTAATTTAAAATAGCTACAAAAGTATGCATTGGAGGTCACACAAAGGGGGAGTTACAAAAATCAATAGAAATCATTTGAGTGGATGGTTGGAAATGGTCATCAATCCATTATCACCAAAATTTAAGAGGAGTGACTTTGGTTAGAAACATGGTTTTACACTTGGGTTGTGCATTCCTTTCTCTCTTCAACAATAATGTATTTGAGTGCATCTTTAAATATTTTTTGAGCCACACAAAAGGCTCAAGAGGAGGAACTAGCTTTTGAGTCCTTTTTTCTTGTTACATATAGAAAGAGAAAGGAGTATCTAGCATCAATAAATGACATAGCCATGTATCTAAATTGAGGATCTCTTCCTCCTCATGCTTAAGTTCCTATGTATACATGATTTATTTCTAGAGCTTATAGTAGCTCTCAATAAAAATTCTCATACATGAGAAGTGAAGATCCAATTTGATATAACTAAGAGTGTGTTTCTTTCATAGTCTTCTCCTCTTATAAGTGGGGTTTTCCTTCATAGATGTATTCAAGTGACAGTTACGTAGGCTCCCCAACACATAGAGGGTTGCCACTACTCTATTTTCCATTCATATCTCTATTGTTAGTAATATGTCTATAATCTAGAACCATGAAAAATTTGGGTTATTAAGTGCTATCGTATGACTTAGGACCTAGAGCACACCCATTTTCAAGCTATTCCATCCAAGGATAACCCTAGAGATCTCAATGCAAAGGAGAAAGAGATCTTGCAATAGGGTTGTCCTAGGGGTTGATTGTAAACTAATGAGGGGTTCATGACCAAGTTAGGGCTTGGAAAAATGTAATAAATGCAAGATCTAGTGATTGAACTCAATGATGCAAGGAACTTTACTAAATGAACTATAAATGCAAATAAATTAGAACAAAAAGCTGAAAATGTATAGAGGAGCACCTGGAAACCTGAGAGAGCTTGAATGGAGGCCTAAAATGATGAATAACCTAAAATTTAGGCCTATTGGAACTCATTTTCCAATCTGGGCAAATCAATCCCAAATTAGGGTTTCTGCACAAGAACAGGTTTATGGAAAAAGGGTATCTGAAATTGCAAAAATCTCAAAATTGACCTAAAATGGGACTCATTCGCCAATCTAGGAAAATGAGTCTAGTTAGGGTTTTCTAGAGCTTTAAAATTTGAATTTGGTCTTCAATGTCTTCTCTTTTCGTTCCTCTTTGTTTTCGTATCTGAAACTCCGATTTCAGGTTTGTAGGTGACCTTTTTGTGAAGATTATGACCTTGCAATGAGAAGACAATTCCAACAACTTGCTCCAAGCTTGTAACCTAATCTTCAATGATCCTTCATGCTCCAAGACACCTAGATCTGCAATCACACATGTAAAGAGGAGAAAAACTTGTGATTATTAGTGAATAGGGGTTTGCCTTGGTCAAACCTCTTTTAGGTAATTAAACCAAATGATGAAATAATGAAACAAGGACATGAAACATGAACAATGATACCTTGAATTATATATTGTAATGCAAATCATCAATCTAGCATGAAATGGCCATGAAGGACACAAATCTAGATCTTGAGATAAGTGTAGAACAATGCTTAATCTTGTATCTTGAACGCAACATCACAACACTAGCTCAATAACATGCTTGATGCTTGATATCCTTGACATGATGATGGATCTTGAATTAATACAACAAATGATGAATAATATGCCCTTGAAGACTCTTGAATACTATTGTAAACTCAACTTTTCTATTAGGACTACTCTCACAAAAGTCTTAGGTGAAAATGAATGAAAGAACCTTGTATTTATACTCAATTATGCAATAATTCTCGAAATTACAACACTACAAGCCGACATCAGATATAGGAGGATAAAATAATACCAAAAATTTGAATTAATTTTGATTTTGGGCCACATGGGACTCATTCGCCCAAGGTGGTGAATGAGTCCCACCACGCCTATTTTTTAGGACCAATTTTAAAAATGCTTAGAAATGTGCGAAACCAGGTTTAGGACCCAAAAATCTAGGTGGGACTCATTCGCTCATGGTGGTGAATGAGTCCTAGATCACTAAATTTGGGCCATACAACTTGAAAAAACCTAAATTATGATTGTATATTTATTTGTGTTCGGATTATCCTCAAAATAATGCATTAAATGAGGCTTGTGGATGCAAAATAAGGCCAACTAAAGCATAAAGAAGCCTAATTATTAATGACAACCCTAGAAAAGTGTGAAAGCGTGTTACAACTGTTTACAACACTCCAAATAAGGCATGATTAAGGTTAAAAAGAGATTTAATAGGTTTAGTTAATTAATAAAACGTTAGAAAAGTGTGAAAGTGTGTTACAACACTTCACAACACTTTAGCAAGGTACCATTTAAATTCATTAGTTCACAAGGGCCCAAGACTTAATGTGAATGTGTAAACACATTGCAACACTAAATCAAGGCAATATTAATCTTAATTCACAAGGAGGGCCCAAACAAGCAAGGAAAAGTAGAAGGATACTTTTTTTGTTGCCACATAATCTAAGATTTTTATCTTAATTTTTGTATTTATGTACAAAAAAGCTCTTGGATCTTAGAAATTTTGTAATACATATTAGCTTAGGATTCTATATGAAATTTTTTCTACAAAATGTATAACCTCAAGATATACTTAAGTAAGATATACTTAAATGCTTTACTTGAAACACATAGCACCAAAAACTAAAATACTCATTCATGAGAGGGTTTTCTTATAAATGGCATCAAGAAGGTATGAAGAATCAATTATGAATATTGAAATTTTTTTAGAGCACATTCAATATCTACAAGGAAAGTAGACTAAATTTTATCATATTTTAAAAAATAATATGACCATCGACTCTATATTCAACTATTTAATTAGACCCTCACACCAATAGTACATATTATATATCAATCAAGAAAGGCAAGGATAAACTAAGGATTAGAAGGAAATCCAACATGAATTCATCCACACATTTTCCTTTTGGGATGAAAATGGATTTAAGTATGTACCACATTATGAAGAACTAAGGAAATCATCTTCAAACTAGTTCTAAAAAGCATCACTCATTAACAACTACATAAACCACCTCTCAAAAGTCAAGGAATATGGAAGATAATTAAATGGATGGATACATAAATCCAATAAGTATTGAACCAATGTTACAAAATACAAGAAGATGATGAAGAATTGAACCCAAAAATTGAGATTGTGGTGGAAGGAGAGAGGGAAATATAATTGAACAAGGATTCTAAAGAGAATTATTATAACCAACCCCTCTAGTTAAGAGAATAAAATATATCCCATGAATGTAATCCTACAATGGAAAAAATTAGTGATAATTGGGAAGAACCAATGGTGGCATTAGTCATTGAACTATTGTCAAAATATGAAGAAGTATTCCCTCAAACATTCATAGAAATGGAAGGAATAAAAGAGGAAGTTGGGGTAATTAAAATTCAGCTAAAAGATGGAACCAAACCACAATAGAAAAGACCTCAATTATAACATGAAAAAAAGAGTAAAAAAATAAATAGATAAAATTTCAGCAACATGGATTATTAAACCAGTGGAAGATTCTAAATGGATTAGCCCTATGGTAGTACAAAATAAAAAGATAGGATGAATCTAAATACATGTAGAATTTTGGGAACTCAATAAAGCATGTATCCACGATCCCTTTCACACTCCCTTTGTTGAGGAATACTTGAATCCATTATAGGGAGAGAAATATTTTCATTCATTGATGTGTTTTCTAGATACGGGTATGTGCAGGATCATCATGAAAAAACTAGCCCCTTAAGTGGCAATGAAAATTCAAAAAAATTAGAGTTAGGAAACTTGACATAAAAATTTGAATAAGTTATCTATATTATTTCAAAAATATGTAAGAATAGAATCATGTGGAAAATTGAATGTAGTTTCTAAACTACTAAGTTTATTTTATTTTTTTAAAAGTCTATTTGGTGAAAATTTGAAATTTCAATGCAGTAGTACTTAAATTTCAGGGAAAAAATAAGTAGGTGTCTGTTTGACCGCCCTAACCACAATAAAATGATAATATTTTTTATAATATTTTAGATATAAGTAGAGGACTCATGTCCGGATGTGACGATATTTTTTTATAATTTTTTGAAGTAAATAATTAATTATGAATTTTTATTACAACTTTTAAAAATATAAAAAATCGCCTTAACTTGGTCAAAACTTCATGAAATTCAATTTTTTTTTAATCCTATAGTATAAGCATAGAATGTGACGATGTTTTGGATTCAAAAATATGATACTATTTTAAAGTTATAGATGTTTTTCAATCAACCTATCAATAGGACTTTAGTTGTAATTCTAATAAAAAATTGAATAATAATTATTTATTAAATTCAAAGTAAAGAATAATTTATATTGGTGGAAAGTGAGAGTCTCCTCTACAAACCCTTTTCGTTTCATCAATTTTGGCTAAAAAAAAGTCGCCAGCCACATGGTGAAGCCTAGAAAAACAAGGTAAGTGTCAAACACGCGTTGAATTCTTAGGATTGGCATGTCCAAGCTAAATTACAAAGCAAGCCCGAGGCTAATCCCTAGGCAATAAATTGTGTTAGAAATATCAATAGTCCGTTTCAAATCAGATGTCGATTCAAATCGAGATAGTTTTTTCAAATCGGATATTCCATTTGGTTTATATATGATTTTAAAAAATGTTATACACTTTATAATATATGATTTAGAAAATATAATAAATATTTTATAGTTTATTTTAATATATCTAGTTTAGAATATACAATATAGTTTTATAATTTAATATATAATATATATATATATATTTTGATCCGTAAGCTATGGATGAGGGGCCCATTCCCTTTATTAAAATAAAAGAAAAGTTACAAAGATCTGCCATGCAGATAAGAGATAACAGAAAAGAAGAAGAAAGAAGAAGATTCTAAAGAAGCCTGCAGAGAACTGAAGCAAGATAACAGCCACCATAAAAAACTTCATCAAAGATGCAAACGAAGAGAAAACTAACAGCCCCGAACCAGGAGCCAAAGCCCTAAACCCTAATCCCTTCTTTTGGTACGAAGGAGAGCCTCCAGAGTTTTTTGAGAACCCGCCTCCACCGTCTCCATACCTTCAATGCGGAGCTTTTCTGCATCAGATTTTCTGCCAACCTTGCACTTGGAGCCACAATCGGGTTTTGATTTGCCGCAAAGGGATTGATAAATCCCAAGTTTCTGAGGAGGATCCAGAGTGAAGTCGTCATCAAAATCCCGAAAAGGATCCTCTATTTCGTCCATGAAGGGAAAAGTGCCCTCTGAATTAGAACCATCATCTTCTTCTTCCTTAGAAGATACAGAGGAGCATTCAACAATAGGAGCAGGAGGGGCAGCAGGGACCACAGGGTGATCTTGATTCACCATTGAAGCAGGAACAACTGGAGGAGAAGGGGGAGCCACAGGCTGATCCGGATTCAGCCCTGAAACCATAGAAGGTTCAAAGAACATTCCATGATTCCGCCAAATAAAATCAGTATCCGGAGAGCCCTTCTTCTGAACCCACTTTTTCAAGCAGACATTCCTCGCCCCAGCTAAGCGATGAAGAGTGCAAGCATCGATTCTGTGTCCCAGCTTGTTGCAACGGAAGCACCGAAAAGGCAAACCCTCATAGTTTAAAAATTGAGTCCACACACCGTGAGAAGAGTGAATCCGAATGGAGTGAGATAGGGTTTTAGAAATATCAACCAAAGCACAAACTCTGTAGAATCTGCAATCAGAGGCCACAGAGGCAAGGTCGAGCTTGACAAAGGATCCCACCTGGTTGATCAGAGTGCTTAGCAAATCCGCATTACGCAGAACCAAGGGAAGATTGTACAGGCGGATCCAAATAGGAATGCAAGTGATCTTGGCGGTGGCTGGATCGAAAAAGGGAGACCATGGGGAGATAAAAAGACTAGAGTGCCCAAAGAACCATGGCCCATTCTGCAAAACAAAATTACAATCCTCCACCGAACAGAAGGTTATCAGAAAGAAACCAAAATCAAGAGATTCCACAACAGGGGTGGACAAGTTACTCCAAGTACAGTTAATCCATTGGAGAATGGAGGCCACCGGTGGGCGCTTGTGCAAACATCTAACAACCACTGACCGAACACCCAAATCCTCAGCAACTGCATCAATACAGCCATCAGAAATGATGAAGTCCACAGGTTCCTCAGAAACGACCACTTCAGTATCCCCAAAGGATAACCGATTTCTTTCGGGTTGAGAATCCAGACTTTGAAGTGGAGGCGGATCTGAAGAAACCTCAGGACGGGCTGAGTTAGGGTTAACGGACATGGAATGAACCCGACAATATTCTGAACATTTGTGAAAAGGGTTTGATTTGTTTTTGCAACCAGCGACATCAAAGGGAGGAGTCGCACCGGAGAGATCCTCACCTGACTTTGCAACCTCAGTGTCGAGACCCTTAGAGGGAGGAGTGCGAGCCGAGGGTGAAGAGGGAGGATCCAGCGTTGCCCCAGAGCGGAGGTCATACCGTTTCCGTCCCTCCCCAGACACAACTTTGCGGCCTCCCCGTTTCGAGCCAGGAGGGCGCCGAGTCTTGCCATTTTCGTTTGACTGCGCAGCACCAGCATTCAAACAACCTACACCCTTCGCCTTCCTCTGCGCATCATCAACGCTTCTACTCGAGATGCTTCTATTATCTTCTAGGTTTTTTCTTGGCCCCACTATTTAAAGGAAATATTCTTAATCAACTATGATGAAGAAGAAATTATAATAAAGTGCCATTTACTAGAAAATAAAATAATAATTGACAAAAAGAGACCATAGGAAACAAGAACTGAGTGCCTTGAAAAGGAGAAAGGCTAATGTAGGGATTAAAATGAGCATAAGGGTGGATTAAGGGAATTGACACAAAATATATTATGAAATTTCAAGGGTATGAAATTTTTGACATTACAATTGCATACTTAACATATACATTTTTTGCCACTTTACATCTTTGTTTGCAACTTATGCTTTCACTCTTTGTTTGCAAAAATATGTTTCGCTGTCTTAGTGGAAGCATAGAATTTAAGTAGCTTGCATTAGTGAAAATCCATATAGGGAAAGGTCATATAGTAAAGATTTGTAGAATTCCTACTTGCATCCGTTCTAGTGACATTCATCTTATCACTAGAAAAAAACATTGATTTCTCACACACATTTTCTTTTCATAGCTTAGATTTTATTTTCACAATTATTGCCATAAATTTTGTAATCAAAACAACTCTAAAACTCAAAAATTGTAAAAAATCTTAAAACTATCAAAAAATATAACAACTTTGCTACAAATCCCTTGCTCTTTGATGTGCTCTAGGGTTATACTAAACATAACTCAAAATTTGCAAGAAGAGGGTCTTCTTATTCCTATTATTCATATTCTCCTTCTTCAAAAACTTGATGTTCTTGGAGAGTAGTTGAGGCTTACCACTCCTCCATTGGGTTTGTGAGTTCCTCTATAGCCTAGTCAAAGTTATATGCACTAGTAGAATTTGGCAAATAAATGACTAGGTGACTAAAAATTTTAGTCACAACAATTAAAAATGACTAAATTCTACTCATGTTTTGCAACTCAGCTATAAATGGGTAAATAAATGACTAATTTGGTCATTGACTAAAAAATTATATAGTCACAAAAATAAAAATGACTAAAGAGTTAGTCGTCAAATCCAAAGTAGACAAAAAAAAATTAAAAACAATTCGGCCAATTATTGGCACGATGTATTCATGTGCACGATGTATTGGCACGATTATTCACTTTCATTGCAGATTCATTCATCTTTCTTGACCTCACTTCATTCGTTCATTGCAAACCTCGCTTCATTCATTAGCCCAACATGAGGCATTTTGATCAGTTATAGTAGCTACTTGCATGGGCAATAAGGATTCAGAGAGGACCTAGAGACTTTTGAAAAGGTGGGCAAGGGCAAGGAATTCAGAGTTTGCTGCTACGAATTTGAATTCACCAAGGCCCTTTGTAGCGAAATCAGATTTAGGGAGGCCCTTTGCAACGAATTCAAAGGTAATTTGAAACCCTCATTACATTAAACACAAATTTGAAACGCTCATTACAATCCACTACTCTTAATAATGTTCTACTGCTCTTAATAATGTTCTTTTACAATCTTGCCATTGTTCTGATTCATAATGTGCTCAAGCTAAATATAACAAAATTTGGGTGTTAGTGCCAAATTAGAATTTCCTCAAACATTTTTGATACATTTTCACTGCAAGCACAAACTATCCTTGTGCAAAGTAAACATGTGCTATATTTACCCACACATCAGGGATCTAAACAAAGATGTTTCCTACTGCAGCTTCTTGTAGCTATGTAAAAATTTCCTTTGCAATATTAAATTGACCCCTTTCAGCTAGCACAATGGATGCCTCATTTGTAGCATAAACATTTCCTGGTCTTTGTGCCAACACTTTACAATACAGTTCTCTAGCCTTCCAAGATGTTGTGCCTCCACCTTTGGATCCCTCCTCTCATTGCGAAAAGCTGCAAAATAATTCCAATTTCCAAGTGAAATGTCAACATAAGAATTCTTTGCATCTAATTCACTTTGTACAGCTTTAATTGTTACTTTGCTTTAAGCCAGACATCTGTTTTTAGTTCCATATTACCAAGCATAGATAAAGCATTTGATGAGTTTTTATCCACCTTAAGTGCATCCCCAATCAATTATAGGCTTAGTTGGATCTCATTCTAAGCCTGGGACATGGCTGCAAGATGTAGATATGTATCCACATAATCAGGAAACTTGAACAATATTAGCCTGTATAAAAGATTTGCTTTTTCAATATCATGTAGCTATTCAAACAACCTAGCAAGATTAAATAGTGTTGTGACTTTATCCCATGGTAACTCAAGTGAAACACCACCTTCTTCTAGTCGATGGAAGAATTTCATATCCTTAAAGAGCATAGAAAATTGCACTAGCACTGGGCTTTTATTTATGAATTCAACCCAAATCTACTTCCTAATGCCTCCCATAAAAGCTTGTTGAGCCAACTGGTTTATCTACCAAAAATGAAGAACCCCAATAAGTCATGAACAATTGAATGGGTAATTCTTCTCTCGCCTTCTAAGATACTTTCAAGGCCTTAAGAGAATCTAAGGCTACACTAGGTTTTGATGATATTAATAACTCACCCATCTTGATAAATGCATGGGCATCAGGTGGATCTATGCGAGTTGCCTTAAAATTTCCAATGCCTTCTCTGCCAGCCCTTGCTAAGCATATATATGGCCTACATCTTTTAAGCTCTCACAGTTCTCAGGGTGGACCTTCAAAACCTTTTCAAAATTTGAGAGAGAACTCTTAAGATCTCCCAAGTTCAATTGAACCTATCCACAAAATCCTATGGCCTTTGGCTTTCCTTGATTGATGTCATGTAGTAGCATCCAGTGGTGTCATAATCACCTTTACTATGATAAGCTCATGCAATATTATAATATGAATGAAATTTCATGAGAGGGTGGTAAGTTGAAACAAGAGTTGTCTCAGTCGACTGTTCCACAAGAAAATGTTGCCCTATAGTGAAGAAAAATGGTTTGCTAAATGATTCAATGCCATTACAGAGTACGGGTATAATTCAAAGGCTCTACACATCTTTTCCATTCCTTCATGAACACTACCTTTTTCACTAACTGTGAGAATCCTACAATTAAAAAATGCACAAAAATAACCACAGAGATTTATGTAGAGGTAGAACATCATTTCCTAATGGCTCCATAAAAGTTTGTTGAGCCAACTCTAGTTTATCACACTCAAAATGAAGAACCCTAATGTTGTTTAACAATTGAATGGGTACTTCTTCTCTACTCTTCTTTAGAAGAGACTTTGGCATCCTAAGAATCTAAGGTCGCACTCTGGCCCACTGAATATTAATAACTCACTCCATTCCGGATAAAGCGCACCGGTGGATCTATGCAAGTTGCCTTCTTAAAATTTTCAAAGCCTTCTTTGCCTGCCATTGTTGAGCATATATATGGCCTAAAAATTTTAATCTCTCATAGTTCTCAAGCTGGACCTCCAAAACCTTTTCAAAATTTGAGAGAGAACTCTTAAGATCTCCCAGCTTCAATTGAACCTATCCACAAAATCTTGTGGTCTTTGGCTTTGCTTGACTGATGTCATGTGGTAGTGACCAGTGGTGCCATAATCACCTTTACTATGATAATATCGTGCAAGATTATAATATGAATGAGATTTCATGAGAGGGTGGTAAGTTGAAACAAGAGCTATCTCAGTCAACTATTCCACAAGAAAATGATGCCTTGTGAAGAAAAAATGGTTTTGCTAAATGATTCAATACCATTGCACAGTATGGGTATAATTCAAAGTCTCTACAAATCTTTTCCATTCCTTCATGAAGACTACCCTTTTCACTAACTATGAGAATCCTACAATGAAAAAATGCACAAAATTGACCACAAAGATTTTTCCCCATTTCACAAAGCAAAATTCAAAAAAATGCATTTAAAACCCCAAAAATGCAAATAAAATCAATGATTTTTGTGTTAAGAGAAAACCATGAGACCATAGCTTGTTGCTTACTATTATGCTTTGATAGATTTTTATATACATCCATAGCTTTTGAAATCACCTATTTTAGGATTTTTAGCCATAACAACAAGGCAATGAACTCAAGCTTGATAAAAATGCTTTGCAGACATGTATGAAAAAAATGTGGTAGCATAGAGAAGGCAATGAACTTTGGGAAAATGCCTCAAAAGAAATGTGGTTCACAGTGATGGAATCTATGATGAATCTTAAGACAAGTTTAATTGTTATGGATTGTCATGGTATTATCATTACAGGCATTTTTTCAATCCAGTTCACCTTCTGTCTATGTTACTGCTTTTACTATTTTGCTTTGATAATTTTTTCCAAGCATCCTTAGCTTATTTTGAAAGAACTCTTGCTTTTAGGACTTAGCAACAAGGCGCTGAATTATTTTGATGTGTACCTTTTGGTAGATATGTGTATGAAATATGTGGTAGCATAGACAAGGCAAATGAAATTTCTTTGAAAATGCCTCAAAGAAATGTGGTCTCATGGAATGTCATGACAAGAAAAATGCAATTGAAGTTGTTCTAGTTATTAGTTATGCAATGTGAAGCACTATGCACCCAAGCAGGGGTTGACTTTGTAAAACTTATATTGTAATTGAACATTTTCATCTACAAGATCTAGTTATTAGTTATGCAATGTGAATTAATGCTTTGAGTTTGAAATATCTTAATGCAATGTAATCAACAATTTGAATATAACTACAAAATATATTTTTACAATTCATTAGTTAAAACTCTATTTTATTTGCTCTCTATAACTCTATTGCTATGAAAATGCTCTCAATTAAAAAAAATAAATAGTTTTGTCTCTTTAGTCTACAATTTTTGTTGCTATGTGTAGAACATTACAGATGGATCAACGTCAAAGGTTGACTAGGGATCAATACCATGCATTTGATGAGATAATAGTCGATGAGAGGGACATGGACAAATATCCATGTCCATGTAATTATTGTCTTTGTCGAAAGGTGAAAAAAAAGTGACATTTATCGACATATGATAAGATATCGGCATAGTGGTATAAGCCCTTGGAATGCCAATTATTAAAAAGATATGATAGAATGGAAGAGTGTGAGAGATGAAGAGGCAACAAACATAGATGAAGTGGCACCAAACATAGATGAAGAGGTAGCAATGTTAGACGAAGGATTTGAAGTTGATATAATGTTGAATGAGGGTCTAAACGATGATTGGGACAAGTTGATGGAGGATGATTCAAAGCTCTCGGTATTCGAATGCGAAGTTAAGTCATTTGACAACAATCCTTCAAATTCTAACTTGCAAGTGGTGTTTGCTAGACAAATGATAGTGTAGATCAGTTATTGGCATTATTAAGTTCGTTGTTAACGTCTGACTCCACATTTCCAACAAAACAAAGTCAATGTAGAAAGGAAATCACTAAGCTAGGCTTAGGGTATGAAAACATCCACACATGTGTGAATGGTTGTGTATTATTTCACAAGAATCTTGCAAGTGAGAGTGAATGTTTGAAATGTCATGAAGCGAGGTATAGAGAAGGGTTGAAATCAGTTGTGGTTCTTAGAAAGGTTCTTCACCACTTTTTCAGTAATCCCACAATTACTCTGAATGTATAGGTGCATAGACATTGCTAAACTTATGCAATGGCATGCCCAAAATAAGAGCACTAATGGAAAACAATGGCATGTGCCTAATTGTAAGATGTGGATGGAATTTGATAGCAGATGGCCTGATTTTTCTCAAGATCCTCGTAATATAAGGTTGGGTTTGGCTCTAGATGGGGTGAACCCATTCTCAGATCAAAGTACTCAATGGTCAACTTGGTCAAGAGCTTTTTAATAAATTATAACTTGCCTCCATGGTTAACTAAAACCATTTTTCTCTTAATGCTATCAATAGCCGATGCACCAGAAAGAAAAGTGACTTCGTGATATAATCGATGCTTATCTAGGACATATGGATGAGCTAATAGAATTTTGGAAATGAATTGAAGCAATTCAATCTTTAAGGGATGGTCATTCAATCAAATTCACTTTAAGAGCTTCCTTATTGTTTACAATTCAAGATCTTCCTACATATGGCACATTGTTTGGTCTCAGTGTTCATGGATACCATGGATGTCCTACTTGCAACTTTAAGGATTTTGTGAGGCACTCAAGAAGTTTGTGTAAGTTTATTTATTATGGACATCATGCTTACCTTAAAATGGATCATCCATATCATCAACAAAAAACATAGTTCAATGGTCAAGAAGAGAATCGTGAAGCGCCATTGCTAATAACAGGTGATTACACTGTTGAGAATGGACAAAAAAGAATGTCATTTATTGAAAATGATGGGATTGCTGGTAGTAGATATGATCCATGTAATGAAAGTGGTGTAGAAAGTTTGTGCATATTCTATAAGTTGCCATACTTTAAGGATATAGACATTAGGCATACTTTTGACTTTATGCATATTTAGAAAAATATAGCCTATGCTATTATAGAAACTCTTTTTGGTGCTTTTGATACTATTTCATCACGTGAAAACTTTTGACAACTAAAGATTCATTGAAATGTTTGGGTTGAAAAATATGATGATGAAAAATATAGAAAACCTGGCGCTCCTTATGTTTAGACAAAGGAACAATGTGCACAATTCTACAGGAGCGATGTCTCCAAACTCGTTTCCTAATTCCGATATGTAAGTAGTAGTATTGTAAGCCAAATTGACATTAATGGCTTAAGAGGCTCCTCAAGACCTATGACTATCATGTCATAATGGAGAATATTTTACCTATTGTGGTAAATATATTGTTTTCCAAAGGCCAAGATTGGCGCTATAAGGTTGGGCCCACATTAAAGAGAATGAGTTTACATGTATTAGATCTTTCAAACTTTGATAGTTTGAGGGAGGAGGTTGTTGAAGTCCTTTGTCTATTGGAACAGGAATTTCCACCAACAATCTTTAACATTTCTATGCATCTTTTGATACATCTAGAATATGAAATAGAGCATTGTGGCCCAGTAAGAATGAGATGGATGTATCCTATAGAACGATATATGAAGGTTTTGAAAACAAATATTTGTACTAGGGAAAAATTGGAAGCCAACATGTCTAAGGGATATTCAATGCAAGAGGCCATGGGATTTTGCACATAATATATGAAGGATTTTAAAAACGTCAATTCGACGTGTATGGAATGATTACAAATATGAGAGAGTTTCAGGTGAAGTATTAGAATGCAATGGATTTCACTAAGCCATCACATCAAGAAAGTTATGTGATAATACGCCTATATTCTTCAAAAACATCTTCGCTCGATAAGGCAAGTAAAAAATATTTACATAATAATTTATTTACTTCCAATTGCATTTACAAATTTATATTATCAAACTTACTATTTGTATGTTAATATTCTATGTAGAAAATATGAAGACAATTAAGCTTGGATGCAACATCAACTTCAAAGGTGCAGACGTCATGTTGATTTGATTTGAGGTGATTCTTTTCCAAAATTTGAAGAATGGATTGCTAATGCAATCAATGGTGCAAAAGTAGAAGGTAAATATATAACAACAGAGGGAAGTGAGCTTTCACAATCTCCACATTTATGGGCTACATGTTTTAGTGGAATGTGGGCCTATGGTAGTCATTTAAGAGTGGAAGAAAAAGACAAAGGAAATATAAATTGTGATTGTGTTGTTAGTGCTGAATTTCTTCATGAAACTGAGAAGAAATTTTATGTTGGATTCATCCAACAAATTATTCTAGTGGACTATGGTGAAAATAGTCCTATATTATTAAAATGTAAGTGCATCCGACCATTTGCAGTACAATATGATTAGTATGGATTTGTATGCACAAATAGAAGACATTTTTTTATTAGAGATGGATAAGCCGTATGTTTCCCCTCTTCAAACTAACCAATCATTTCTAATTGATGATGTAATAATCCCAGGATGGTCGTATGTCATTCAAATAGAGTCTCGTTCAAAATGAAAATTCATGGAAGTTGTTGATATAATGCCCAATGGGCAATATGTTAATTCACAAGAAACATTCAAAGAAGTGGATGAAGATGATGATGGAGTGTTTGAAGAAGACATTTTGATTACTAATGAAGAGATTGGGAGAGAAAATGCATTGCATGTCACAGATGCGGATGAGGAAGAAAATCAAGTAGATGCAGACGTGAATGATCAAGATTATGATCTTGCTAGCAATGCAGATGATAATGATGATTTTTTGTCACCTTAAGAGGTTAGCTTGTAACCTAAACTTTGGTTATATGTATGGTGTAATTTATTATTGAATGTAATAAAGATTTGAGTATAGGTATGCTTATTCACTATTGTTTTACTGATACATTTCTAAATGTAATCATCATTATCCTGCTGGTACATTGTATACAAAACATGAGATGTTCATTGCTCATTTGAAGTGCATTTAAAGTTAGGTTCAATCATTCTTCTTAGTTTTCTTACTTTGGTTGAAAATTTGAAATTAATTTTTTCTAGTTAGAATATAATTTCTTCTATGTCCTATATGTTTTCTAGATGCAAACATATAATGAGCAACTATGATTTAATCATACATATAGATATCTTAACATTAGGTGAACTAATCCTCTCCATTACAAACAAAGAAATGATCTCTTAGGTCTAACTAACACTGAAAACTAAAAATGAGAGACTACAAAATTAGAAAATTGTTCAATCTTTTCAATAAAATGATATCTTAAATACTACATTCATAATAAAATCCAATACTACACTACCACAACATTCAATAGAGGTATGTACGGGATGGCGGGACATATAGGTCAATTTACAAATGCTTATCAATATCAAGCAAGTAACCAAATATGAATATTGTGGGGTGGCAATGGATAACATGTTAACTAGTAAACCGCAACTCCGCAAGGGGTAAGCATTGACACTGTGGTATGGTGGTGAATAATCACTCAACCGCTAGAATTAACCTGATGTCCCGTGGGAGTCCAAAGGGGTGTGCATGGGTTGGCGGTACTACTAACCCTACCATACTGCTATCCTGCAATGGTCTTGATATGATAGAGTGGTATGGTGGTGAACAATCACTCAACTGCTAGAATTAACCCGTCATCCCACAGGAGTCCAAAGGGGTGTGCGCAGGGTGGAGATACCACACGTTACCCCAAAATGGTCTCTAAATGACCTAAAGAGGTGTTGCTAAGCCATCAAAGACAATGATTACACCGCTCAACTTCCCAATCAACGACATATATTCAAACTCAAAATATGTGTAGATTCTGAAATATTTTGCACGAATTGACATTAATAGTGAGGTGATCGAGCTCAACAACAAATATTACTTGGGGCTCGACAACATTTTGGCAATCATTCACAAATCTCAGCATATTAGAGGCAAGGGAGTTCAAGTAGGAAAATTCTGCAGCTATTATTTTGCCAGATAAGTTCACAAAAACCCTCTATAGCAAGTGTATAAGAACTAAATTTGCTTCTACAAGTAGACACTTAAAAAATCAAGTAGGAGTAAATTCTTCATCATGCCACCCAAAAGAAGTCAACTTGCGAGTAAAAAGGAAGAGTCCACAGTTTCTAAATCAAAGAAGAAGTCCCTGTAACAATCCATTTTAGATGTGTTACCTAATTCTATAAACAAAGGATCCAAAAAGTTGTTTAAAGATACAACCCAAGGATGTAGAGACCCAATTATCCCTATCTCAGGGTGGGATCTTTTTTGGTACTTCTATGAAAAAAGGGTTGAGAGGATACTAGTTTTGAATCCTTTGACCTTAGATTTGGCCAAATTGATAGTCCCAAATGTCTTTGTAGATGTTGAGTTTATTAAAGTATTAGCACAATATTATCACTCAGCTACTAGGACTATAAGAATGTCAGATGGTTCACCATTAGTGGTGCTAACTAAAGAAGCAATTATAGAGTGTTTTATGTTAAACAAGCAAGCTATCACTAAGATCGACTTGGACATAAGTGAGGAGGATTATAGGAGATTGAGAAAAACCTACATGAGTGATGAAATTACTTTACACATGAAAAAGGGTGTAAACAATAGGAGGATACCTATCTCACCCTCCCAAAATGATCCATTTGCCACATAAGACTTCCAAGTATATTTCAAAAGAACTTATTTTTCTTTGTGCCAAGTGTTTGGAATAGATGCTAAAGAGAGGATGCCAACATATCTCATGACATGATGGCAATGAGGATACAAAATCCTAAAGTCAACATTGAGTATGACTTTGCTGCTAAAATTGAGAAAGGGCTACATGAAGGAGTTTTGCAAGTAAGAGATAACTTAGCTCCCATCACTTTCAGGAAATACTCTCTAATGTGTCATTTAATATTGTACCAAA